>VZTO01008022.1:8140-18522 GCA_013400615.1 Syrrhaptes paradoxus | reverse complement strand
CATCACCTTTCCAGGGATGGAGGTGAGGCTGACCGGTCTATAGTTACCCGGGTCCTCCTTCTTGCCCTTTTTTGAAGACTGGTGTGACATTCGCTTTCCTCCAGTCCTCAGGCACCTCCCCTGTTTCCCACGACTTGCCAAAGATGATGGAGAGTGGTCTAGCAATGACTTCCGCCATCTTCCTCAGCACCCGCGGGTGCATCCCATCAGGACCCATGGATTTATGGGATTTATTTCACTTAAGGTGTCCAGTGGAATTGTTGCACTATCTGCAACCCACTAAGTACCTAAAAATTTCACTTCTCTACTTGGTCCCTGACATTTTCCAGGCGGGATCTCAACTTCTGTATCATATAGGGCTTGCCACACTGCTGCTGCCACTTCTCACACCTTTTCGGAGGAAGTTCCTACAATTAGAATATCATCTATATATTAGTACAATTTCACATCTTAAGAGAGTGAGACTGTCTGTAGAAGTTCAGCAAGCATGGCATGAGCAATTGGGAGTGAGTGTTTATACCTCTGTGGGAGTCTGTGAAAGGTATTTTGTATACCATCCCAAGTAAAAGCAAATTTCTTTTAATCCCCTTCCTGTAAGGGGATCATAAAGAACATGTCTTTTACATCTAATGCTGCCATCCATGGGTGTGCAGCTGGCTTGCAAAGTAGCTGTGAAGTTTGCAGTGTTTGGTACAGCAACTGTCAGCTGGACTGTATTAGCATTCAGACGTTGAGAATCATTGTTAAATGCCGCCTCCCGTCTGGTTCCCAAACTGGCTATGCTGGTGAGTTGTATGGGGAGTGAGTTCTGGAAATAATGTGCTGTTTTTCCAAGTCTGCTATTACTTCAGAAACTCCATTTCATGCTACAGCAGAAACCAGGTATTGCGGTACACTAGTAATTTTTGAATCAGGGAGTACAGGGACTGTGTGGAGGACACAGACTCTATCCTCCCAATTTTTATCAGGGTTAGGGTCAGCATTTGAACCAAAGGACCACACACTACCAGCCAGCAGGTGCCAGGTTCAGCCGTGCAAAACATAGAAATCAAAAATATTTTCATGGTGATCTTTAATTGCAAAGCGAGTAGACAACGTGCTTCTTGCATGGGAGCCATAAACTGACCTTGTCAGCTTGACACACACAACACTCCCTCTGTTCACACTGATAATCTTAACTCTCCGCATCCGGATCGCGTGCCCAGCTTCTCAGCATCTTGTTGTGCTAGTATTGAAATCTGTGCTCCTGTTTCTATTAGGAATGTCACCAGCTGTCCTCGAGGACCAACTGGAACTAACTTGTATGGGCCATCAACACTTACCCACTGACAAGCCCCCACTTTTCAGACAGGCAGGCCTAACTTCCTTCCCAGCATCACTTGTTTTTTGACTTCATGCCCTGCAATTCCTCCCTAAGGGGATGAAAAGGGTTAACGGTCTTTCCTGGAGCAGGTGCTGAAGTGGTTGAAATCCGCTCCTTCCCTTCACCATTATCTCCTTTCTGGAATGCTTCAGCCAGGCTGGGATGGTGTCTCTGAATGGCAGCTCTGGGAACGCCCAGTGCCAACGCTTTCTTCCACAGTCCATTTCTCCACTCCCGAGACCCTGCTTTTGGGACAGTGGGGACAGTAATAACTCGGCTGCCTTCCCGCCTTCCATTTCCTCTCTCAGCTCTTGTTTTTCTCTATTCAGGTTTTTCTTCTCCTGACAAGAAACTTCTAGGCAGGTCCCTAACATTCTACAAACCCTTCCTTTTCCTTTTCCACCTTTCATATGTCCCCTGGCCATTTTTATCCTTTGCTTTTAGCGGGACAGCGGCAGAACCGCACCAGCGGCGGCCGCTGAGGAGAAACGACCGCTGGAGCTGCCCCGGCCCCGCGCGGCTCAGAGGCCCCGCGTCACAGGGCGGCACGAGCGCGGCCGTTAGCACCCGCCAAAGCCGCCCCTCTGCTGAGGCGGGACCGTGAGGGAGCCGCCGCGCCTGGCCGCGGGTCCTGCCCACATGCACATAGGTGAAGACATGTCTGTTCTGAAGGAGAGACAGACCCTGGGTTTGGTTGCTCCTCAGACACTTGGGCTGCAGAATAAAGCCTTCTGGGTATGGGAAGGTTTTTGTAGAAGTACCTGAATTAGGGCAAAAATCTGGGCTGGAAGAGGTGGGAGGTCTCAGCTTGCAGGAGCCCTGCACCGTGCTACCAGGCGGTTACTCTTCATGTGTGATTGTTTTACCCAGTAATTTGTGTCTTGGGACATGGGTCTGGTTGAAGGAGTGACCAGGGGCTGGTGGACAGGCTCAGCAGTGCCTACTCTGGTTCTACTTTGGGTAAAAAAATCAGTGTCACACACATTGAGGGGGAGACTTGTCACAAGGCTAAAAAAGCTCATATGGATCCGGCATGGGCAGTTCTCAAGGCTGGGAATCAGGTGAGGGCAAGCTGCAGCTAACATGGGGAACAGCAAGTTAAATACCGATACCTCTGGGGACTGGAGTCTGCCCTGCAGCACACCTTCTCCTTGCTCCCTGGCAGGTCTCTACCCCCAGCACAGGAGCGCAGGGCAGGCCTTTTGCCTGAAGATGGCACTGCTATATTGAAGGATTGCTGGAAAATTGCTGTAATAGAGCTGTGTGTAAAACCGGACACAGAAAGCTGCTGCCGTGAGCTCAGGTGTGGGTGCAGAGATGGGTGCTGGCTGGGTGGGGGCTTGAAGAACCTCATTTCCTATGGATAAACAGCCCCAAAACAAGACTCCCTCCACATCTGTTTTGCAACGTCATTTTGAGTTTTCCCTTAGCTTTTGGACACAGACTGTATCAGATCCTGCTAGTTTGATGTAAACTCTTTCTCCTCCACTATTTTAAGAAGCAATATGGTGTGTGCTGGTTGCTGAGTGCTGCAGAGGTCTAACCTGAGCAGAACAAAATGCAAGAAGCTGCTCTGACTTACGCACAAGAGACTTTCCTAATTTTCTGGTGTTAAGAGGGTGGATGAGAGTGTGACCGAAGCTCAGCCCACGTCTTCACATCAGGTAAAACAGTGGTGGCCAGAGCTATAAGGTATGAATGAAGTTACCTGTCCTGGGACTGCATCCTGCCTGTCCTCCTTTCGCTTCTTTTAGGACATGAAGAAGCAGAAAATAATCTCTATGTTATGCAGATAAGAATTAGACCATAGAGGAGGGGGAGACATGCCCCTGGGTAATCACAGTCTCCCAGATCTGTTGTCTGAGCATCAATATTGGCTCTGTTTCAATGCCAAGGTGATGGGAGAGTGACTGCAGTTACGATGAAATGGCAGTGATGTCTTCTAGGGACTGGGACTGAGCTTGAAGTAGCCCAAAGGTAGTGTTCAACCCAATTTTGGTGGTTTGGGCATTACCTGGATGCCAAGAGACTGAACAGGCAAGATTGGGCCTGCATTAAGATGGAAGCATGCCCTAGTTGCCAGGGTGTCGCACACCCACATCTGGTTTGAAGTGCTCCTTGGCAGAAGTTCACCATACCAGGTCAGACGTGGCTGCAAATGGAGAAACCTTGCTCCTCTGAAAGCTTCATGTGGCTCAGCTTTGTGCTTAACTTCTGTCCTCAGTCCCTGAGGGGCGGTCCTCATGCAATGGAGGCCCAAGTGCACACTCGAAGCCCCCAAGTACTGTCAGGAGAGAGAAGAAGCAATCATTGCCCATTACAATAATTCTGTCTCCTTTGCACACGCAGAAAAAATGCATAGCTGCGTGTCTTTATTTTCACCACTGGAGGGCTACACCTACCTGCAGACTTTATTTAGGTTACATTAAACCCAGAGCACCTGTCACGTTGAGAAATGTTTTGTTCCAACGTAATTGGGGAAGGCTGAAAAGCAGAAACTGTTTTCTTTGGGGAAAAACCTGGCTGTAAACTTCATCGGTTTGCAGTGAAAGACTTTTTTTCCCCAGTTGGAAGCTTTGTGGTTAGTTTTAATAAAGGCAGTAGGTTGGGAGGGAAGGGAAGAAATTGCTTCAGGATAGTGGGGCTGTGAAAATAAGAGCTTTAGTTTGTTTTGAACTATGTTCCTTCTTTCATGAATAATCTAAGTACTGGGGCCATGTGCTGTCAGAGGCAGAGGTCCTTGATCCCCTGAATGTACAGCCAGCCATTTACTTACATGTTATGCTGGCCGGTGAGACCCTGTGGCTCAGCCCCTCTGGTCTCCCAACCTCAGCCCCCATGGGGTTGGCAGGTTTCTGCAGCCGATGGGCTGAGCTCCTTTTTCCTGGTTAACTCACCAGAGAGAAAGATGGCAGGCAAGCAGCTCGAGTCTGACAAAAGAAATGTCATATCTGGAGATGTGTTAAAGTATGCTAAAGGGTTGTGGCTCTCTGGGGGTCTCTGCTCAGCCTGTTGTGTGGTTTTTTTTTTTTTTTTTGGCTTCACACAGACTTTGCAGATTTCTGTTCCAGCTATGAATTCCTATAGCTTACAGACACAGCAGAGCCACTAGAAACATAAGCAGCAAGCCAGGTATTGCCCCAAGCCATGTTTGTCCCCTTTTTAATTGCAAGGTGGTTCCTGTGAAGTTTTATGACTGATTTACGGGCTGTCCTTCCTTGGTGATGGGAAACCCTTGGGATGACTCCCCGAGTGATGACATGCACTTGGCAGGGTGACTTTGTGCTTGCCCAGGTGGACCTGTCATCACTGCCTTTTTCTCATGCCATCTTGGGCCAACACTTCTAAGGGCTGGTGGAGGGATTTGGTTAAAAGCAGTAATGTTCCTGCCATGGACTGGATAAAGCTCTGCTTGGACTACAGAGGGCAGCAAATTGTTCAGAATGCAGCAGACTTTATCCCATGCTAATTTTAGCAGCTGCAACTATGTTGAAGTTCACTGCAGCTAAGAAGAGGCATGGGGCTCCAGTGCAAGGACCAGACACCAGCCAGTGTGGGCACAGCAGGCTGGGCCACCCACCTCACTGCTGGTGGCTGTTGTTGCCTCTTCTCCACAAACTCCTGTGGAAATGTGTTTGCCAGCTCATGTGCCAGTTAGGAACCACCTGGGATGTAAAATTGTGCTTTATCTTTTCTAGGCTATGGTGTGATATTTGAAGTATTTTTTTCCCCCACGCAGGTATGTGCTATTTCCTGAAAAGACGGAGGACCAAGCAAGGAAGGGCTGCCAGGCTAAAACCATGGGCAAGTGCTCCCCAGATAAAGTTTTCTGCATTCCTTGAAGGGGGTTGCATGAACCTACAAACTCCTCTGCACCTGTGTGTTTGGTGCTCCTGGATTAGGTGTTGGGGGGGGGGAAGTATGTAACTGTTTCAATAAAACCTTTCATGGACTTATTAAATAAATCTTTCATGGAACTTCAACTTCTTGAAAAGGCCATTCTAGATGACAGCTTTCTGTGCTGCACCTCTCTGTCTCTCTCCCCCTCCCCTCCCAGGTGACCATGTTTCCTTTAAACTCCTTTGAAAATATCAGCTTTGATAAATAAATCAAACAGCATTATACTTCAGAATCACTAATGGGATCTGATGCTGGTCAGTGAGCAAACTGTTTCCTTTGAAACCCTTGCAGAGAGGGAACCAGTTGCATTATATATCTTGTGTCCTTGTGGTATTCGTATTTTTGGAGCAAGACATTTCATTTTTCTGGGAAGTCATGGTATTATTTTCTTTTTGGTATGCAGAAGCTGGGTACAAACATGTCAGGAGAAACAGCCATACAGCCCTGTTGGTTCCTGTTGAACCACTTCTGGATCACCTAGAGCTTTTGTAGCTTTGTAACTGGTGGTAGCATCTCTCTATGTACTGAGTGATGATGGTTTCTGGTGTGGGGAAGGCCAGTAGTGCTTGCTATTTAACACAGTAGGAATGAATGTGCATAAATGGAGTATAATAAAGGTCTGTCCATTGCCAGTGCTTCCAGTCAATGCACTTTTGGTGGGTGCAGGAGAGTATTATGAAGGCTGTACTGTAGATGTCCGTAAGAGTATTGCTTTCCCATGCAGGGTGGCATCTCTTCCAGTTCAAACGTACCTGTAAAAGTATGACAGCAGGTAAGACCCAGCTGGGATAAGGTATTAACACAGTGAAACATACATTGACTTTCTGTTTTAGGTGGTCTCTTCATTTCAAGGACAGTTTTGATAGGGTGGTTCAAGCCATAAACTCTGCTAAAGCCCAGGTAGATTTGGACCAAAATAGCACTGCACTGTCATTGTTAGGAAGGGACAGTTCATATTTTAATGGAACTATTTTGGCGGCTTGCTAAGCTCAGAAGCAGCTGCTGGGAGAGGTTTTGGTAAATTCCAGCTGGGTTTTGCTCTTGGGCTTCGTAAGGAATTACTGCAGGACACCTCCCAGAAAGCATTCAGTCTTGGTACAGAGACTCTGTCCTTTCCAAGTAGACTGTTCCAGTTGTCACAGCCACTTAAATATGTGGCTTTTTAAAATTTTTTTTTTTTGGGGCCTTGTTTCTAATTGCAACTGGTTTGGACTCGGCTTCTAGCCACAAGTGTTTTGTTAAACCTCTCTCCTAGATTAAGAATCCCTTTTAAGCGCCCGTTTTCTTCCCCATGTGAAGACAGTGTAATCAAGTTGCCTCCCACTCTCTTCTCTTCTGAGACTTAACAGATTGATCTCTCTGTCTATGGCTAAAAGGCCTTTTCTAAACCGTCCATCAGAACTTCACTTGGGTATCTGGGGCTGAAATGGGACTGTAATCACTAAGTGCGTCTTAGGCTAAAGTGATTTTCTAAAGCACGACATGAAGCATTAAGGATTTCTTAGCCAATACAGAGTGAAGTCTTTTCTTATCCAGTTTCTTGACTTCTTGCCTTTTTATCTTTGTTTCAATGGTTTGGACACTAAAATACAAAATTGATTCTGTATGTATCACCCTACAACACCAGAAGACAAGTATGGTGGCTAGGGGTACAGATCCCTTTGTCAAGACCAGAATATTAACCATTCTCCTTAGTTTCAGGTCATACTGGAGGAAGAAGATAAAGACAGACATGTGCTGACAGGAGCCAGGGACACTGCAAGTTCATCTTTGAGCTCATGAGAGCCTAATGCTCAGTCTGTCTGCTGCAAGTGCCAGTGTGAAAGCTGTAAGGCAGAAGGTATGACACAGAAGGTTATATTGGTTCCCCATTGGGGACAGTAATAGTTTCTCATTGCTTTACCTATGCTCGGTAAACAATATCTTGAACTCTGACATTAAATTCTCCACAGGTGAGATCTTTGTTTTTCCCCTTCCCCCAAGGGTATAAAAAAATACTGCATATTAAAAGAAAAAGAAACAAACCAAACCAAAACAAAACAAAAAAGGTGGGCAACCCAGGAAAGAAAACAGGCAGGAGAAATAACTTGCATTGTCCCCTTGAGTGTTTCTCAAGCTGTTGTCTGTGATCCACCCCCCTGTGTCTTGTGAGTGCTGGAACTCAGCAGATCATGCAAGTCCCAAATGCTTCTGTTCTTGCAGCTAGTGCAGAGCTCTCCGAGACAGCTGAAATGCTAGGGATCAGGAAATCCCAAGCCTGGGAAATCTTATGCTGTCCCTGTAGTATGAACTTCTGAAACTCTGAACCTTCCAGTTGTCAATGCTAGAAGCTGCTACTCCAGAGCAAGAACACAAGAAATAGCTGTTAAATCAACATTAGATTAATATTTATAAATGCTATGACTGATGAGGAGACAATCTGCCTTCACACTGATATTTAAAATCTAACCTGATTGCCATTGCAGGAGATGAATCTGTTCCCCCTGCAATGCCCTGTGTTACACTAATGCTGTCCGGAACAAGCCTGCCTAAGAAAATCCCTACATTGTAAACCTCCTGTGTGCAAAACTCAGATTACTTCAAGCAGCCATTGAAGCATGTTGGCTTCATTTTTAGAAGGAAATTTTCACTGATGCAGTGCACATGGTGGGATGGGAATTGGGAATGGCAGTGGGGAATGCAGGAGCAAGTGAAGACCAGAAACTGGTTTAATTTTGACTAGTCACATTGGTGAGTTTGAGTAGATGGCTTTGCTAGTGACTGACTCAGTGCTAGGGATGAAGGAGAAATGCAGGGAGGAAGCAAAGCTGAAATATTGCCCTGTTCAGTAAGAATTATGGTGGTACACAACATACACACACACGCAGTGTATGCCTGGTTATGCTTTTGACAGTATCTAAGAGTGCAAGGAAGCATATTACGTACTCTCTTATTACCAGTATTTTTTTTCTTCTGTCCCAATTAGCTACTGGTTTATATTCTTGTTTATCTTTTATCAAACACAGTAAGAACAAAGATCCAAGATTTTTAATAACTATATCAAGAACATAACAAGCACAACCTCTTTTTTTCCTAGTAGCTCTCAAACTTTCCTTATGTGTGAGAGAAAAAATATCAAACAATCTATGGCTGCAAACTTATTTTTCAAGGTCCAAATTAAAGAGACATCAAGAACTGAAAAACAAAACCCAGAAATGTGAAGACTACAAATGAAGGCAAGGGTAGAGCTGTGGGTCTGGCCGCTGTGATTGCTTTTCCAGGGGAAAGAAAGCATACATGGTTACAGATTTAGTAGTATAAGGTCAGGCATGCTTCATGTCTCTGAAAGGATCAATAAAATAGTTTTATTTATGGAGGCTGAAGAAATAATGCGAATTATTATATGAAAGAGGGCACGTCAGAAGTAAATGTGTAAACATAACTGTACACTACTAACTTATCACCTGTTTTGGTGAGTTACCTTAATTAGGAAGCTTTGATTTCCTAATGACAATCCTTCTAATGAGAGTACCTTGCATCCTCCTGGTGAGCAACTGAAGTCAAACATTTGTAATAAACATATGTGTTGGCTGTGGCATGTCATAGTTAGCATGTGGCCATGAATGTTTTGCAAAACAAAATATCCCCTAATAACTCTAAGTATTTTTTTTTCTGTATCATACATTCTCATTAATTTGTCAGCTCAAGGCTTTTTTTTTTTTCTTTTAATTTTATATTCTTGCTCTCTCTGAGAATCTTTTAACTACCTGTCCAATCTCAGCCTGTAGGAAAAAAAAAACAACTTAGTCAGAAAGTTGTGCCATGAAATCTTCCTGCAACAGCGAAAGGATGACCTGGTTGCTCATATCCCAGGTGAAATCATCACTGGAAGTAAATTTCCAAGTGTGAAAGTGTGTTTTATCCTGATGATGCTGAATGCTTCTGGTACTTTCTGCTCTGATCTTGCACAGACAAGACTGGCAGTGCCAGTGCTGTGGAGCTGCTAAAAGTGGGACTGTCCAAGAGCTAACAGTATCCAGGACACAATGTAAAAACTACTTGTCTGAAAACTGAAACCTTTATCCTGTTTGCACAAGGCAAGAGAAAACACAGATGGACTACATTTGGGAAAGATTGACTCCTGTCACTCATGGGAGTAAATTCTTCTCCAAGGTGACTGGTGTGCGACAGTGAACAGGGTGAACCTCATCNCCAAAACAAAACAAAAAAGGTGGGCAACCCAGGAAAGAAAACAGGCAGGAGAAATAACTTGCATTGTCCCCTTGAGTGTTTCTCAAGCTGTTGTCTGTGATCCACCCCCCTGTGTCTTGTGAGTGCTGGAACTCAGCAGATCATGCAAGTCCCAAATGCTTCTGTTCTTGCAGCTAGTGCAGAGCTCTCCGAGACAGCTGAAATGCTAGGGATCAGGAAATCCCAAGCCTGGGAAATCTTATGCTGTCCCTGTAGTATGGAAACTCTGAACCTTCCAGTTGTCAATGCTAGAAGCTGCTACTGCAGAGCAAGAACACAAGAAATAGCTGTTAAATCAACATTAGATTAATATTTATAAATGCTATGACTGATGAGGAGACAATCTGCCTTCACACTGATATTTAAAATCTAACCTGATCGCCATTGCAGGAGATGAATCTGTTCCCCCTGCAATGCCCTGTGTTACACTAATGCTGTCCGGAACAAGCCTGCCTAAGAAAATCCCTACATTGTAAACCTCCTGTGTGCAAAACTCAGATTACTTCAAGCAGCCATTGAAGCATGTTGGCTTCATTTTTAGAAGGAAATTTTCACTGATGCAGTGCACATGGTGGGATGGGAATTGGGAATGGCAGTGGGGAATGCAGGAGCAAGTGAAGACCAGAAACTGGTTTAATTTTGACTAGTCACATTGGTGAGTTTGAGTAGATGGCTTTGCTAGTGACTGACTCAGTGCTAGGGATGAAGGAGAAATGCAGGGAGGAAGCAAAGCTGAAATATTGCCCTGTTCAGTAAGAATTATGGTGGTACACAACATACACACACACGCAGTGTATGCCTGGTTATGCTTTTGACAGTATCTAAGAGTGCAAGGAAGCATATTACGTACTCTCTTATTACCAGTATTTTTTTTCTTCTGTCCCAATTA
>VZTO01008020.1:68639-83510 GCA_013400615.1 Syrrhaptes paradoxus | reverse complement strand
AAGAAACACAGAGAAGTTACGAGACACTGAAGTTACAAGAGATTGCCATTATTTTCAATGGTGAGGTGATTTACTAAATGATCTTGGGCAGTCACATCTGTGAACACTGGAACAAAGCTACATACAATAACATAATTTTAATTAAAAGTCTTAGAGGATATCCAGTGAGTTAACTGGTATTAAATCACATATAAAGAATGTGGTTATTTCATGTGACATGTGTGTTTTATTCCAGACATTCACCTCACAGTAGGAATGCTAAATGCAATGATAAAATATTTTCTGTCTTTCTGTGTAGAAAAAAGATTACCAGCAAGCTAGGAATGAGCTTTCAGTGGATAATCACTGCACAGTAGCTGATTTTATATGGTGCACATAGATAATAACTGCAGAGTAGCTAATTTTATATGGTACACATGGTTGTATTCCATTTAAATATATGTTTAATTCATCTAGACATTCTAATATCAAGATGAGTCTTTAACACATCTAAAAACATGCATGTTACGAAAGCAGGAAAACACCACCAAAAAAGTGCCTTGTTAATTGTATCACCATCTCAAGTTAATTAAGTTGGTGACAGTGTGTCAAAAAATATCTCTTTGCGCCTAAGGTACCCTTAACCGTGGTTGGAGATTGAAGGAGAATTACTAAAAGGAAAAGAGAATAATCTCCACTGCATACCACGACACCACAGAAAACTGGTTTTATTCCACAATCCAAGAGCAAGAAGGGAAGCAATCTGAAATATGCTATACAACCATCAGAAATATTGGTGAGAAGAAACCTCTGGAGGTCCTGTAGTCCAGCCCCTCACTCAGGGCAGGACAATCTCCAGACACAAGCCCAGGTCAACCTATGCATTTGACATCTCAGGTGTCTGGAAGGGAAGTGGTTAGAAACCCACCATTTCAGAAGAATGCAGTTCCCATCATCTCATTGCTGTTTCTCTGTTTTATTTCATGTCAGAGGTATCTGCATGGTGAGCTCTCACAGTCACCTGGGAGAACAGGATAGCACCTAGGAGGACACAAGTTGGCTCCCTGAAGCCAAGGCAGGGAAAATCTTACCCACTGACCTCCACTGTGCTCCCCCCACACCCACCTAATTAGCAATGTGTTTCAGACACCCGACTTTCCACTTAGCTAATGAAGATCATTCTTTCTGTGTAGTGTCTATTTTCTTTTACAGTACACTACAGACTTCGTAAAACTGATGCTCTTCCTGCAAATATATTTTTCTCACCTTACCATCACATTTGTGCATTATTTATTAACATGATTTTTGCAGAAAGTTTTCCTCTCAAAGGAGAAAGATCTGACTACTAGTATTGCATTAAATAAAATAATTAGAGGAGTTTTCCATGTATTTAAGTTAGTCTTTAAATGCATGTTTCAGTGCTTTTCTGATTCAAGGCCAAACTCTTGTACACATTCTTCAATATCACTCATGAGCTAATTTAAACGCTGGTATCACCTAGTTTTAATGAAAGACTGAAATGAAAACAAATACAATAATTTAATACAAACTGCTATAGTATGATGAATACTACTTTTTAGAAGAGCACGCTAGGAAAATAATTTATGTAGTATACTAAATAAAAAGGATCATACTCTCAAGAGCTTTTGAAAAGTTCCTTTCCCCTTCATGAATTACTATGCAATTTTCTAGCCAACTAATTTCACTAGAGAAGATAATGACTTGAGCAAAAGGCTAATCAACTGCCAATCAGGATTCCTTGAAGCACAGAATGTCAAATATTGAATCAATTTTTTTACAAGTCATAAAAGCACTAAAGTTCCACGACATGTCATAAAAGCTGTGATGAAAATCTGAAGTTGATGAAGCATTCTTATTTCTCCAGTGACATTCCTAAACAAACAACTTTCAACTTTAACCAGATTTTCTATTAATATTCAGATCTATTAAAGAAGCATCATCACTACACAATTAGCTGTGTAAATGTCAGTCAGAGAACTAAACAGATTCATCATCCAGGTTTTCTCCACCAAATGTCTGAATTGTCAACATTATTTCATTTCTTTAGGAGAGAAGGGTGAGAAAGGATTTAAAAAAAAATCTTCATTTATTAGAGTAGATTTTTACCATGATAGAAAGTGCTAATTGATCATGACAATTTATTGTTAATCTACTTTGTGTGTTCTATAGTAGTCTACTCACACCTTTTTTTTGTAATTCATCAGAAAATGTTTCAGAACTTAAAGCTTTGTAGAAAAACATTAACTGCCATCATCTTTTCTTCATGAGAAACACAGGTCACTACTTTTTTATGTATGGATAAACAGTATTCTCTAAAGGCAGGACTTAATTATTTTTATGTAGCTTGTCTCTCCCTTTCCATTTTTAAAGTCAATAATTAATTATTTGTCTGGGCTTCTGTTTCACCATCTTATGTATTTTTCTGGGAAGAAATCAAGGCAGCTTGAACCTCTATTATCCACTTGATCTTGTTACAATATTTTAAGTTGCATATGTATTACACCAACAGAATATTAACACTGGTGAATACTGCAGAATGGAAAAGACCACCTTAGAGCAGTCTAATGAACAGTGTTTTCCAACTCCAAAACTTTTGGATACCAGGAAGGAGAAAAACATCCTAAAAAACTATATCTGAAAATTGAGTACACTACATAATCCCAGCTAACACTGGAAAAAGGGTTATAGATCGCACATTAAATAGAACATTTATGAACAGGACATTGTGTGCCAGCTAAAACTATTATATTAATTTTTGGTCCTTACTCAATTAAGGACCATGTCTAAATATAAGAAATTAAAGTCATCAAATGTTTTATTACGCTCCTATATTTCAGTCTGCTTCCAAAATCTGCCCACAGTACAATGCCTGTATTGACTTAAGCAAACAGAATTGGTGTAGAGTGGATACGATATAAGTTTAACATGTAACTGAAGCCCACGTTAAGTACAGATAACTCCCCTAACCACATCACCACTTATTCTTGACATTCCCCACTCTCACATGGCACACTCACACAAGTCCCCTCTCCTCTGCTGGGCTTGGCAGACCTGGAGAAACCATTTTCCACTTCTTTCTCGCACTAATAACTGTTATATACAAGATTCATGTGGTCTTGCTTCTATCGATATTATGTGTTCGACCCTGCTCCCTTCACTGGATATGGATTGCATACAAATAAAGATCCACAGAAACCTGTTCCAACAAGCTAGCTGCTTCCAGCTGCTGGAATGAAGAATTCCTTGACAGTGTCTTGATAGCTGTTATGCTTTGACTACTGCCTAACCCGAGAGTCTAACCTCTCCACTGCGCTGGTCTTTCCAGGCCTGATTTCTACATGTCCTTATTGTCTCTTGTCCTCCACTTACATGGTGAGCTCTTCAGGGTAGGGATGGTCTTTTATTGTTCCATGTTGGCACAGAGAGAGAACAGCAGTGCCACAGTCACTAATTAGAGCCACCTGGACGTATAGCAATTTAAAGAAGAATGTGAAATCCTTATCAGACATTGATGGCAGCAGAGCAGCAGGTTACAAGAACTTCCCAGCAAAGCAAGGACCTTGACATAACAAAGCAACAGGTAAGAAGCAGTCTTGCAAGAGAAACAGCTGCACCTCCCCTGCTTATCGGGCTTACCATCACTGAGCCTCACTTCTCTACAAATCGAGGATGAGTGCAAGAAAAGGCAAAACATTTTTCAATGGAATAAAAAAGAGGGGATTTGGGCAAAGACAGGAAAATCTGCGGCTTTCTAAGGCAATGGGCCAACTCCTCAGCCAATACAGCAGGGACAATAAAACTTCATTCCCTTTTTTCAACAGAGAGATGTTACATAGATACATATATAAAAATATATGTATGTACACATACACACAATCCAGGAAGAAAAAGACATTAAAACAGTCCTTTCGAAGACCCAAGGTCTTCCTTAGGCCTTCATCTGTTCCTAGAAGAATTATCTGTCAATGAAACTACTTAATGTCTTGTTAAGATTTTTACATCCTTTCTATCTATCACTTCAGAAACAAACAGTTCATTTCAGGGAGGGAGGAGGAAGAATGAAGCCTAGGTTTGCTGAACAGCCATTCCACCCTCCGACTGGCCTCTCCAAATCCCCCAGGTCTGCAGAAAGCTATCAGGTGATGACAGAGTCAATCAGCCAAGCATGTAGTTAAAGTAAATGTATTAGTACAAATTCTTACTGGCCAAACAAGCACAGAGAACTTACAGCTGGAGAAAACCTTGACCTGCCCAATGTACATGCTTGCACCTCAGGAATTAAGATCACAGACTGGGGAAAAAATCAAGACAGAAAAAAAAAAAAAGTCTACCAGCAGCAAAATATGAGTTACAGCACCGTGAGCACAGTAAGACACTACGTGTTCTATATTCTTTGGATATTAACTCCAAGAACATCCTCCTGTCTCGCCAAACACTTGTTGAATGCTTAAGTATTTTAACATATCAGGTTTATTAGATCACTGTTTGGAAGTCTTTCCAAGAAAACCGATCTGGTAAAGCAATCACTTTTTCAGGGAGCATAGCTGAGCTGCAGAAAGCCACATGTTCTAGAAAAGCTTGACTTGTTTTAAAGCAGTCAGTGGAAGGGCAGGGGGAAAGACTACAATAGAAATAACTTCCATAAAAATCCAGATTTAAGGAAATTAGGAGAGAAGTAAAAAGGCTCAGGAATGCCTAATAAAATCAGACTTCATAAGACTAGAGTTATTTTCTAATCATTTATATGGACACTGTAGATAAAAAGCATAGCTGGGATGGCCCTAAACTTGACAGTGCAATGCACTGTTTCCAAATGCTTGTGTACTTTTCCGGTGTTCTGCTTTTCTGATTCAAATGAGACAGGGTTGTTCTTTGATGGGAACATTTTTAAAAATATTTGAACCAAATAGCTATGGTAAAGGTACATACAAAGATAAAAGATGTGTAAGTTTTACAGTGTAAAATGCTGTCTCCTTCCTCACAAACTTTCAGGTTTATATTACTTACAAAAGTAATATAAGGGAGTTGGAGTGAAACAAAAATGTTAAGCCTTTCTTGATAGACAAAAATGTATCAAGAAACAGATAATGTAATACAATTTTGCCCAGCTCAGACTTTCCAATAGTATCACTGAAAATCACTTGCACACAAACAAATTAAAAAGATGTGACAAGATTTGTTATGGAGATATTAGGGAATCACTGAGGATTTTTTCCCTTATATGTATATATATATAACTGCTCTGTTCCTGGATTATCTTATGAAAATGTGACTACCAAATGAAATCACAGTAGGAAGTGATGGAGAGGAAAGCAGTGAAGAATGTAATGGGGTGGATGAGGCAGCAGGCTGAGGCGGGAATAGCAAGACAGGTATTGGGAGCTGTACCACCTGCAGGATTCTTCACATCCATGCCATGCTGCAGAGCAAGGAAGCACCATCTGTCTGAGGGGTTTCCTGTCTGAGGGGTTTGCTATCTGAGGGTAGGGAAGAGACAAAGGTACCTGCTAACCAGATGACCTGTGACTTAGTTTTCCTTGATGACAGAAGAAGTAGTATAAATGTAATTAGTGTAAAGTTTACATAGCCAAGCACACTGCATCTCATTTATTAATGTGGTTTCTGACTGTGATTCCCATTTCTCCGGAACATGCTTCAGACTCCCTAGAAAACTAAAGGCTGGATGCAACGTTTGCGCACTAGAGCACAATATCTTTACATGCAGGAAATTTTAGTTTTCAAGGCTAGAAAAAAATACAAACAGTGAGAATATTACCACTAGGTCACCTGCCTTCAGACAAATGAGCAAAAAAAACCTATTTGCTATACAGATCTTCTGAAATCAATGAGGTACGTTAACCAAGAGACAGGACACTGATTTTTCCTGCTTCTTTAAACCCTCTATGTCATCGTCTTCTGTCCTTCCTGGTTTCCCCGTCGTACACATTTATACTGACACTTTCTCCTTCCATTTTCCTCTCTCCACCCCAGCTTCTCCAACAAAAGAATGGCTTTTGCCATCTGTCTCACTCTGCTTCTGCCACCAGGGAAAAATGTCACTGACTAAGCCTCATATCAAATGCCATAAAGATCTAGTGAGCCATGGGACCTTGATGATTCAGGGACGATGGAGTAGCATGCACCCTATTAGCATGATACCACTGCCTGGCCTTGCAATAAAAAGTCAGAAAGGGCACATATGCCCCAAAGACACATTGTTGTATGTCCTGTGCCACTGTTAAAAATAACAAGCTTCCACGACACTGTGGAGTGAAGGGGCTGTCATAAATGAACGGCATTCAAGTGAACCGGTTGGATTTTAGTCCTATTTTCAAATTTCTATTGATTTGCAAGGCTCTTTTCTCTTGAATATGCCATTGCACAGAAGTAGTGGCCATGATAACAAATACAGGCCTTGTTCTGAAAAAGATTAACACACCTGTCTGAGCTGACCCTTGCCAGTGCCTCAGGGCTTTCAGAGCCAAAGCTGCACGCTTGAGCTTTGCTCACAACGAAAAGTGGACACAGGCACACATTTTTTTAAATAAATTAGACAGACTAATAACACCTCCAGCAGCAAAAATAGAAGAGCCATATTCAACATCAGACAATAAAAACTACCTAATATAATTTCTATTTATTATTTGCCGTAATTTTTTTCCTACTGTTTTTCCTTGCGGTGACCTACCAGCTTGTCATATTTCAATGTATAAATTAACCCTCTATTTAATCAATACCTAACTATATTGTACAGAGAAACAAAACTTGTTGTAATGGCCCATCGCTGAGAATTAAATACTTAATAAATGAGCACTGTGATAATTTGTGCTTAAACTGGCTTCCTCTATAAAAAAGGTACAACACTGAACAAACCTAGTATCTGGTTTTGAATTCATAGGTATAAAAGCAAGAGATCCACATGCTGCTGCCAAGAGCCCACGAGTGCAATTCTTTCTGTAGATAACGTTCTCTTTTTTGCTTTCTAAAAAAAAAAAAAATTCATTGATCCAGTTTATGATTCAAATTCTAGATAAGTGCCTGAATATTCTGTTTCACAATCCCACACCTCATTTTAAAATGTAGGTGATTTAGGAATAATGAAAATCTCTAAGTAGTCAAAACATACGGCATATAACAAATCATAAAACTTGGGATCAGTGATGGGTTTATTATGAGAAGCTATATACTACCATCTTACAACATAATAGGAGAGAAAAGCTCTGTGAAACCAAGCAGAGGCCAGTACATGCCAACAGTTAAATTCTGAATTTAAAGTAAGTAGAAACATCAAAACTCCTCTCTTCCTTTTACAGCCCTTCCACCTTTGGCTCACTTGCAGAAATCCTTCAGTCACATTAATAGCATTTTGGAGGAGCTACATCTATGAAATGGATCAGTGTGGTGATGCTTTTTAATAGTCCTCTACAAGGCACAATGCTGGAAGTTTAATCTGGACGTCATTCGTAAAGGGTAGCAGAAGATATAATGTCCATTATATGCTTTGGGGCAAAACTCCTACATACTACAGATGTAACAAAGCAGCCAGACACAGAAATTAACAGTGAAGTAATGAATTTCCATCACTCCAGTAAAGTAAAAATCTGTTTTTGTAAGGATTAACTTCGTGCTGTTGCAGTGAACAGTAAAATAATCAAAGGAAACTAATTATTTGAGATACTATAGGAGAAATGTCTGCCTCCCCCACAACAGACACAAGCCAAGGACACGGCCAAGAAGACTCTGCAATTGCATTTGTGGCACATCACGAGTACATGAAGAACGGACACTAGACATGAAAATTAGAACTCACAGCATTGAATTCACTCAAAATCGCGAAGGTTGAAAGTACTGAAATTGGGGCAGGCGGGCAGTGAAGCAGAGCTAGGTTTGCAGAAAGCTCTTGCAGGAGGACACTTGGGATAAAAGGGAGCTACAAATGGGTACGTGGTATAGTTCAGGCTGCTTGTTTTCTGAAACAACCAAGTAACACAGAGACTTGGACTTCAGTAGCCAATTTGTGCTGCTGTACCTGAGCTGCAGTGCAGTGTACAGGTACCTGTACTAGTCTTTAAACCCCTAAGGCAGCGCAGAACAAGGCGTACATTGACCAGTTTGGTGTTTAATCTTGAGTGGATTTTGCAGGCTATGCTGGACTCCAGGCTTCAGCAGTTACCGGTTATTGCTAATGCCCAGACAAGATCTGCAGTGACCACAATCTACATGTATCTTCAGAGGCAGGCAAGAACGGCAGATTAAATTCAGAAAAAGAGTAACCAGAACTGTGTTCTGAGAAGAAACTGATTTTGACAGAAATTTTAGTATCTAATCCAAACCTTAAGAGCACTCCTACTGCAGAAAAATTCTGACAAACTGTTGCAATCTGAAAGCAGTTTTATACCAAAAAGTGTCATTTTCCTGATCTTTGATTTGAAAGGAATCTCCTTTGAGGGCAGTATTTTATTTTGTTTTACTTCTTGGTTTACAGTTACAGCATGTTCTTTTAAAAGGCTAAGAAGAGGCATGGGGAGAGAGGGAGACCGGCTCTCCGCTGGAAGGAGCTGCCATGGGGAGATGGGAAGACCAGCTCCCTGCTGGAAGGAGCTGGCCTTTCCCCCGGGCACAAGGCTCCTCAGCCAGCTGCGGCAGACAGGAAAGGGGGTACGCACAGCAAGACATGAGGAGCCTGTGCTCCGGCACAGGCTGTCATAGGAGGCACAGGGCCGGCAGCCTGCCCTCCTAAAGCTTCTTCCCATCACCCTGCTGCTATCTGAGGGCACAGAGTTGACTGAAATCAAGCTTGAAAGCAGGAAACTGCCTGCTGGGACAAAGGGGGAGATTGTCTATAAAGCCTTTTTATTTTTGTTCTGTCTTGCCTAATCAGTTCCAGTTTTCTCTGTTTAAGATGTGAGATATTATAGTTCACATTCAAATACAATGTGGTTTTTTGAGTTTAAAGGCAGATCCCCTTCCCAACTCCGGCCAATTCAAGGTCTTGCAACAGCTTTGCCTCTCCCTTCCCCCAGTGTAATCCAATTAACATTAACACAGTATTATTTAGGGTACCTTACCACCCTGAAATACACTGTTCTTTCTGGAAGCTTTTCTTCTATTCCAGAAGATATTTATTTCCTGCAAGCCAGCGTCTTCCAAATGCATTACTGGGCAAAACATGAGAGCCAGCACATCCCATTTGCCATCAGTCAGGATGTTCACAGCTAGTACAGGAGGTGGGCTGTGTTTGTAACGCGAAGGGCAACTTTGTACTAAAGGCTGGCCGGTGAGTAAGATTCATAAGTAACAGGAAAATGAAAAGCAGCCAGGAGCAAACCACCTTTCCAACCCAAGCAAACCAGCTTTGGACCTATACTTTGTTGTCCAAAGAACCTTTCCAAAGTAAAGCAAGACCTAGGAGAAGGACCACAACACTTGACATGACACGTGCCCTTGGTATTCTGACCCTGAGAAAAGGCCCAGCTGACACTGAGAATAGACTGGGAGTGGAAGACCAGTAGTCTGGGAAAAGGAAATAAATTTTCCATCTTTCGGAGTAAAAATATTAATAAGAAATCACATTTTTCAGGTTGATAAAAGATACTGTAAAAAACATAATTCTCTGCAAAAATTTAGGTAAACCCCACTCCAAATAAACAGCAATCACCACCTATCTTGATTTTACTGTTAAGAGTAACAATGCCAGTAGCAGTACAGCATACCAATATTTAAATGCCAAAATATACGCAGAAGAATTCTGCAAATATTATATTCATAAGTTGGAGATAGCCTCATTAACTGCCTGCAGCATTGCTTCTGTTCATTACGTGACACAAACAGAACAAACTGCATCTAAAATAACAAACAGGTAGTGCTATACTTTTGTGACTACATCTTAGTGGTATTAGGCAGTCATGAATAAAGTCCTGAGAGCATTTTGATTTTAAAACTGTACTTGTAGGATTTATTTTTTTTAATCAAATGGAAAAATGCGAGTTGACTTCAAAGTTACTATTAAGATTTTGTCTTTAGTGACTTTGTACAACTGATAAGTCCTTAATATTCGGTATAATTTTAACAGGAGAAAAACCCCACAGACTCAAATTAAAGGAAGTCAGTAGCATAGGAATGAGATTATCTCTCGGACAGATGCTGACAAGTTCATTAGGACAGAAATTCAAACTAATCACAGATTTTCCAAATCTTAAAGGTCTGTGGTGAAACTTAGCATCTTTTTTCAAAATCACAATAGATGTCTCACCGAAAGATGAGAATCCCTACAAAAATACTGTAACAATCTAAATAAATGCTATTAAAATTCCAAAAGATTAAAAACTGAGGTCAAACACCCATGGAAAAAAAAAATTGTGTCTGCAGATGTTGACATCAGATCAGTTAGTTCACAGCTGTACACCTTTGTCATCTTTAAAAAAAATTAAAAAAAAAAAAGACCCTAAGACTTCTTTTTTTTCATAACAACAATCTCTTTTGTCTTGGATACAGAAGCAGCAGCAGAGGGTATGGCTTAGTTAGATTACAATTCATCTCCACTAAGAGTTATCTGACAAAACCAGCATGGAGTGTCATTCTTCCCATCATCTGGGAGCTGGTAAAAGCATTTTTGTTTTGTTTTTTCTGTCCCTTACAATGTAAGTTGTCAGGAGCTTCCCATCTATTCCTCAGGTTTTTCTGGGATCTTTTGTCCATTTTTATCACTTGGCATTATACCCTCCCACGAGTTTATAAATCTTTGATGAGATCATATGCTGCTATCCGCTGGAGCGCTGAATCTGGAAGGTGCCAAGGGTGGGGCATTGTGCAATATTTGTATGAAGAGTTACCCAAACATCACTTAACTCTGAAGCCACTGCCATTTACGAACTCCTTACGGTCCAGGTCACAACACGGTGATGAAAACATCTAATGAAATGCTATGAACACATATCTAGGAACCTCACCGCACCTCTCCCCTTCCCTAATCACAATTTCAATATTTTATGTAAATATTCACCTAAATACTTAGTAATTTTCTAGTTTTTTTCAAATTAAATTCTATTTTCCAAATTAAAAGTAAAAAAATAAAGTAGGAACATATGCCTGGATTAAAACCAAACAAACTAGTAGCTGAGGCTGATGACTCTAAGAGAGGATCAGATGTGCAACACTATGTATCAGTTGTTACTGCTTGGGATATAACAAACCAACACCTTGGAGCATGGCTTCCCGGCCCCTCACAAAGCAGGATCCATCAGCCTAAGCATGAGTCAACCAAGAGACCACTGTCTGGAAACCATCACATCCGAAGCTGAGAGGAGAAACAAGTAACAATCGAGGAAAACTTTTTCCACAACGGACATGAAAATTATAAAGATAGAGAGCATGCTGCCTTCCCACCAGCCCCTGCAACACATGCTGAGACATCTGTCATTAAAAGACCCTTTGATATAACAAACAAAGCAAAGGTCCAGTAGTTAAAATCTGAGTCCAGAAAAGTGCAGACAGAAATAAGGTTCATAATTAACATATGCAATTAACACACGATGCTGTAAATTACTTGGGAGAATATAAAACAGGGGGGTTTTGCAAATTTTAATTTAAACCTTTCTTATAGAAAAAGTATTTTGGCTCCCCAAAAGTGGAAAAAATAGCTACCAATCGAAATAAGTAAGGATCTTTTCATAAACGTGTGACTGCTAGGGTTTGTTTTTCTTTCTAATTTGAATTAAAGAGAGGAAAACTTCAAAACCTTTGCAAACAAATTGTGCAGCTCAAGTGTTGCAGAATCTCTAAGGTAAACCGAACAGAAATGGTCCTGACTCCATTAATCTGTTCATGCCTTGGAAATCGTTCTAACAAGACGCAAACAAGAGATTACTAAAGAGGGTTGTTTTGGTTGTTTTTACTTTTTAAATTGCTATTACTCATACAGGTAAAGTAATATCTTTATTTTAAATATGAATCATAAGCTGACACAGTGTATTTAAAAAATCCCAGCATTTATATGGCTCATCTCACAAAGTAGCTTGCCAGTGAGATGCATTAGACTATCACCTGAAGTCCAGTCTCCAGGGGTAAGGAGAGCACAAAATCCGACAAAAAGCTACCACTGCTTTTGTGGGACAATCCTGAGAGTGCCAGGAGATGGAAGACATGACTTAATAAGTTTCAGCTTCAAATTGACAACCTCAAGGGATAATAATAAATAAATACTTTTTAAAAGGGGGGGGGGGGGGGGGGGGGGGGATCTTTTCATTTTCTTTTTTAAAAATTTAAGCAAACGTTTTCAGAAGGGAAAAACGAAAAGGGGAAAAAACGGAGTAGNACTTTTTAAAAGGGGGGGGGGGGGGGGTGGGGGGAATCTTTACATTCACTGTTTGAAAATTGTAAGCAAGCGTTTGCAGAAGGAAAAGGCTAATGGGAGAAACTCGGTAGTAGCTGCTTCCAAGAAAAGTGACGAACAGATTTATCAAGAAATTATGGTTTCTTCACATTAACATTCCCCATCACAACAGGGGAGAGAGCACAGCTGTCAGAGACTGCCTGGGGCACAGGGACTCGCTCTTTCTCCCAGAGAGACTCCCAGCTGAGGAGACAAATGTGCAGTCCCCTGCTTCTATCCACGGTGGAGATCACCAAGAATAAAAGCTGCAAAAAAACCCGATACTATAGAGGAGGTTTCCATTCAAGCACTCAGTAACCTTTGCCTCTTCCAAATTTCCACTGAAGGGAGCCTCACCTCAGATTAATTTTAAACCATATTTCTAATGGCAACGTGACATCAACAAGCCTCTAGCATCAAGGGAGAGTGCATCTCCCAGGAAACACATAGTATTAAGGTAAAATACCATCCTCAACAGTCACAAACAGGTAAGCGAGAAGCAGAAATATTAACAGATTTTAAACATCAAAAGTTTAAAACAAAACAAAGCCTAAGGACTGAGTAATACACCATCTGGGGTTAGTTTGTGTGCATAGAAGTTTTAGAACTGCAAGTTTTAGAACTGAGCTAGTTAAGCAATTGGCAGAGGTAAGTCTGACCACATTTCTCATCTTCTTCAGGTGTTTTCAAAACATAACTGTCATTTGCCTGGAAGGGTTTTTTTTTCTCCATCCCAGCCTATTATCTACACCCTAGAGCTGTAACAAAGGCCTTTAACAGAGTTTTCTGGTTACAGTTTCTCTTTTAAAAGCAAAGGACATTTTCATGCTGCAGTGGGCTCTGTTATCAGAAGTTCTGATTTACTGAATACAAAGTCAACGATAATTTGCCTTTTCCAGACCTACACGAGAGGCAGCATTCAGCTTGGTTTAACAAAGCTCCTTCAACAATGAGGCAACATTTGGCTCTAAGTCTGCCATTCAAACAGCAGCTTACCTTCGGGAATGAAGAGTACATTTCTTTCCCAGAGCCAGATTTTTGTGATGATGAAAAAGTTCCTGTTAAGCATTGATGCATATAACTAATTTAGACAAGTTAGGTAATGCACTCTTTGCTCATTACCTGAAATTTACAGTATCTGTGGGAAAAATATGTTACGGCACAGATTCTCATTATGTCAGCTATGTATCACCAGTGCTTAGCAAAGAAGATTCTAAGTAAGCTTCCTATTATCTGATAGAGGATGGGTCCTCTTCAACTGTTGAACTGCATTAAGAGTCACAAAATACTCATGAAATATTTATTTTCCTTCTGAGCAACTGTTGAAGTATTGATAAAGCAGAAAGGCTGCATATAAAGGCAGAAGTGGAATGAACAGAATCTGCAACCTGAAGTGCAGCTAAAATCTGGTCCACACTGTGAAAACATTTCAAGCCCTTGAGTTGAAGCACTTGCAGAGTGTAAGCAGAAAAAAAAGGATTGAGGTTACAAACAGGGTCAAAGCAGCTAAAGATGTGTAATCACAGCAAATTATTCCACACACTTTCAGATATGGATCTCCTGAGCAAACAGCTTGATAGAGATATCATTAGCTACATAGAAAATGTTTATCTTGTACATTAGAATTATGTTTTAAGAGAATTTTGTATGGACAACCACTTGAGAGCTAGTAAAAGCCACTCTGAATTTTATGTGTATAGCCTTAATTCCAGCCATTGTATTATACTACATGGGTGGCTGCTTTTCCCCAAAAAAAATCTGCCTGACTCAAAATAAAGAATGGACAATGCTTTAAATACTACAAATTTTAATTTTTGCTGTTCAGCATGAGGGCACTTCTTGCTTACTTTTTAGTTTACTTTTTGCTTAGATGCTTCTCAAGACCAGCCATGAAAACCCATATACAAAAATATCCTGGTAGAAGTCATGACATTTGACATGGAATTATCTGTGTGCTTAATAATATTCCTCAGCTTATATTCATACTAATGAAATAGCAGTATTATTCGCATTTGTGAACTGCATGGAAATACAGTTACCTAAAAAGTCTCTTTCATCTCTGAAGCAGACAATATTCCACATTGATGCATTTCTTACTGAATATATTTGGTAAAATGTTAAGAAGCCTGAATATTCAACTATTGTTTAAAACTTGTACAAGTAAAAAAATACCATCAAAAGGGAGCAAATCACAGAATCATAGAACGACTAAGGTTGTAAAGGACCTTAAAGATCATCGAGTTCCAACCCCCTGCCATGGGCAGGGACACCCTCCACTAGACCAGGTTGCTCAAAGCCTCATCCAGCCTGGCCTTGAACACCTCCAGGGATGGGGCATCCACAGCTTCCCTGGGCAACCTGTTCCAGTGTCTCACCACCCTCACAGTCTAAAATTTCTTCCTAACATATAATCTAGATCTATCATCTTTCAGTTAAAACTGTCACCCCTCATCCTATCACTCCACTCCCTGATGCAGAGTGCCTCCCCATCTCTCCTGTAG
>VZTO01008020.1:0-63083 GCA_013400615.1 Syrrhaptes paradoxus | reverse complement strand
CTGACATAACAGACAAGATTTGCTAATACAACATGCAAGCAGAGGGAATACAACGGCCACTAAACATCGAGCGAGCTATGCATGTTCCCTCCCTACAGCTGGAAGATGGCTTTGCAAGGAAATTATAAAAGTAAAGTAAAACAACAGGGATGACATAAGAAAGGGCATAATCAGAAGGCCAAACTAAATGAAAAGAAAATAAGCAAACAGACAGAAAAAGAGTAAAGGAAAATAGCAATGAAGTTCACCTTCAACTAAAAAAGAGTGCTTGAGAGAGGATGGATGAAAGGAAGCATGTTGAACACATGGCTGCAGATCAGATAGACTGGAATAGAAAATGGTGGGAATGGGGAGACCAGAAACTTTTCCAGCACCTGAGCACTTCACATGCAACTGGTTTCACAGGCTCCTGCCAATTCCATCTCTCTTCTGAGCCTGTTTCATCTCAGTGACATTCTTCTTTCCTAAACCCACATCACACAGAGCAAAGCAGCATGTAAGGCATCCTGCTCCCTCTCCTCCTGCATTATCTCTGCTTTAACTGGTCCCGTGAAGCTTCCTGCTGACTACCCATCCACACCCAACAGCCCACTCCAGCATTAGCAAATACGTGTGCTTGAGTGCTGCATTTTTCTATGCATCAATCTCTGTTCTCCTGCAACAACTGTGGGAATAGAAAAATCCCTGTACATGCAGCTGCTAGCGGAAAAGACGGGAAATAAGAGAACTGATGAATCTAAGGCTAGCTCCTCCAACATCTTGCCATTAAAGACATACCAAAATTATTTTGCTTAGGTTTTCTTATCTGTACACTGGGATTAACACTTCCAATCTCTTTGTGCACACTCCTTTGAGATACAATGATGAAAATTCCTTCAGCAATGCTAAATATTGGTATCATTAATGTCATGGCATGGTTGAGAGTAGAGGCATTATTTAATAAATGGTTATGAGCCTTTGTCAAGTTCTTATCTCACCTAACTTTTGAAATACTGGAATGGAAAAAGCCTTGAAAAAAATAGAGAGAAATGCTGATGCTCTGCATTCAAATAATACAAAGAGGTAAATATTAGTGATCTCAGCTCAGTTTTCGATAGATGGTTCCTCAAAATGTGCAGCTGCTCTTGATCTTCCCTATCATTACTAATAGTAAATGTCTTGAATGCATCAGATGAAGACATTAAATAAATTAAAAAGCTATTTTTCCCACCGCAAGTAATTAGCACATTTTTTGCACCCTTGCCAGGTACTTTTCTCATTACTGGTTACTCTCTTTGGCACATTCATTGGATAGTGAGAAGTTGTTTATTTTTCCACTGTCTGACAAGACAGATTTATTCTTCAAAGACTACTAGCTAAGCCATTGCCTATATTTATTAAGAAAAAAATCAGCAAAAATAAATACGCAAAATCATCATGTAGCTGGTCAAGAGAAATTCCGATGTAACTATTTTCAGCAGAACCACCCACCTCTATCTGAAATTAAGACATTAAAACACATTGTTGACTACTATTAATGCTACCAAAAAAGCAGAAATAAATTTGCAAAGTGATGCTGTAATTAACATGGCCCTTGGGGTTCTGAGCTGATGTTCTGCTCAACTGCAAAAGAAAAGGGGAGAAACTTAAAAAGCACCCAAATGCAATTCCAGCCTGCCACAGCACTATCTATGACAGCAATAATTTGCGTCAATGGCTTCAGAATTACTGTCGCTCAGATGTACTTTATTATGTTTCACCCCTCCTTCAGCATACTTTCAGTGCTATAGAGCAGAAGAGGAGCTAGGTCAGAAGCAATAACTCAATACACAGTGAAGTCTTCATCTTGATAACTAAAAAAAAAAAGCTAGTTACCATTTTCAGTCAGAAGGCTGCCACTTTATACCACTTAAGCAACAGAAAAAAATTCAAAGACTATTTTGATATATCTAGATTCTGTCATCCTAATATCCTTAAGACAGAAAGGAAAGTAATACATTGTTAATGATCCAGTTCATATTTCTGATTTGTGAATCACACAAGACTTTTTGTCTCAGGTAGTATTCCAGCTTTCTCCAATTTTTTTCTCAGCTTCTACAGCTTGGTTGTTTTTTAAGCTTTATTCATCCATCCATGCAAACCTGCTAATGCCCCAGACTGATAGCAAGCTAGTTATAAACATTTGTTTACTCTTCCCTCCTTCCTCTATACTTAATTTATGTTACATTACAGAACCTTTTAATTAAGGAGCATCTTCCGATAACAGGAAGGAAATGGTTTAAAAGTGCAAGAACAAACTCTTAGATAGGAATCAAGTTAATATAAAAAGAACACATAACTCACAGCTGGGAAACATAACAGTGGCTTCCTTGTACCTTGTATCACTGACTACAATTTCTGATTTAGAGAAATGTGGACTACCTGGAGATAAAATATTTTATTCTATCAAACAAAGCTTTTGTTTCATATACGAGAAAATACTAATATTGCAAACTAATTTGTATGATAAAAGGTTTTTCCATATTGCTTTAGCATTGTTCAAAACATTTGCTGAAAATGACTGGAACCGGGTTTTGCCACCCAAGTTCTTTAAACACCATTTGGGTACGGCATATTTCACAGACCGTTAATGGGAGAAATAAATATTTTTTAAAGGGGCCATTTGTGTACAGATCAGAGCAAGAACAAACCTCTTGGGTTGGAGCAAGGCCTGTGAGACTTGCAGCTCACCTGTGGCAGGCTGGGGAAGCTTCTCGCTGTAACGCTGGATCAAGTGGCCACTCTACTCTGAACGGATCCCAGAAAACCACTTCTTACTATTAAATGTAGAGCTGGTCCACAGCCAAGAATAACCACTTGGAAGAGATTCAAAGCTCTTGGCTCTCACATCTGCTTTCTAGATACTGGTCTTGCCCTTGTTCAGATATACTTATGACCTTCGTAAATTAAAGATAAGGTTAAGAATATACCGTCCCTTATAATGGCTTTAATAATTAATCTTTATAATAGATTATTATAAAATTGGTATTATGTCTACAACACAATAAATCAAACACTTAAAACAGCAAATATACAAATCAGTAGAAAACTGTCCACCAGTACTTGTGAGAATATTTCTGACTTTTCCAAATGTATTTTTCTGTCCTTCTCTTCTCTCCACTCTGCATTAGTTTCTGATTTGTAACATGGCTTTTACTTGCCTGAGCCTAATAAGCCCCTGGGACTCAGTTTGACCTCTCAAATGAGATTCCCAGAATACAACCGTCACAAGAAATCAAAATGGTGCATCCACAACCAATTAGTTTAAAAGCTGTGCTTATCACAAAACATTTTAATTATCTTACATAGCTCTGGTTCCTTTCCCTGGGGATATTAATTACATGAGTGTGTTTTGTTTCTTTTATTTTCATAATGTTCATGTTTTCTTCATTTTCAAGTAATATTCTGAGTGCACACTACTCTAAAATGGCACAATATTCACTTCAAGCATTAATGGTAGATTGGTTTTCATCATCTGAAACATGCTATGCCATTTCCCTAGTGTCAGAGATAAGTCTGACTTACTGGATAACCTAAATCATACTACTAGCACGTTTGGTACATCAATTCCCACTTATTTTTCAAGTTCAATTATTGCTATAAAAATGTAAAATGATGCAGAATGATTTGTCAGTTACAAAGTAAATGCTAGGTGTAACAAATAGGAGTTTTTGTATTAGTTTACATAATTTGTCATTATTTTTTGTGTGGAAGATCAATGATTACCTAAACCAAATCAGCCAACAGTAAGCGTTTTACTGGAGGTAGACAATATTTCACTGTCAAAAGTTAAGTTGTTATAAATGTTTTTTGGTACATAGATTTTTATTTTCTTTAGGAACTCTCAGATGTATTTACAAGAGAATAGGGAGGCTTCTGTGCAGCTCATAACCATAAAATAAGCCAATACTAGACTGTCAAAACCCACAGTTGCAGACAAAGTGATATAACCAGAAAGATTAAGGAGTTATCATGTATTACTTTCAAGAACATAATTTCTCCTCCAGCCTCCCTATTCTTCTGTCCTCTCATTCTGTCTCCAAAACAAAAGAAGTACATACTAACAACCGTTCAAACCAAGTCCAGCTAATATTTTTCATCTTCAGATGAAAAAAAATCTAGTGCAAGTTGGAAAACGGATGTAATATTAGCAAGCACATAAAGTGGAACATATATTTAAATGAAACAGAGGGTTCCTTACATCAGCGAGCTTTATGATTAGTTTGGATACTTTGCAATTCCAGGTTTTACCCCTGAAGAAATGCTTACAGCCTTGCCTGAGTAACTGAATGCCAACTCTTTCAGATATGTAAAACTGCAGAAATCATCCTTAGCTTTTCCTGATTTAATCCAGACAGTTTATACATAATTTATGTAGGCTATGTATATGAAGGATCTGCTTTTGAGTATTTTCACTTTAGAAAATACAAACCAGTTTTGGCTTTATTATTCTTCTCAAACCTGTCTCCAAATGACAGGCAAATCAACACATTTGCCAAGCATCAAGCGCTTAAAAAATTTTTGTTTTATAACAAATGGACAGTGTCCCCCCAACAAATACATACTCTTTATTTTCCTTTGACACATTATATTCTTCGGTCATGAAACAGCCTGTGTAGGAACAAATATGTCTTCCTGAAGCATATCTCACAAAACCATTGGAAGAAAACTAATATGTTTTTCTTTAGTGTTTTTTCTAAAGTGTTTTTCTTTAATCACAATTGTAAATGGGGAAAAGAAAAAAACCCCACCCAATTTATACTTCAGTCAACAACAAAAAAAAAATACCGAAATGCATGAAGAAGTAAGAATTAAAGTTGGGTCATATCTACACTCCACAGCAGAATCCCTCACCCAATTTATACTTCAGTCAGCAACAACAAAAAAAAAAAAAAAAAACATAAAAAACAAAAAAAAATAAAAAAAAAAAAAAAAAGATAACAAAAAAAATAAAAAAAAAAAAAAAAAAAAAAAAAAAAGCGGCTTTGAACGCAGGAAGAACTAGAAATTAAGTAAAGTTGTCATATCTAAATTCCACTGAAAACATTTATAGGCAAGTTTAATGTTAGCTCTGCAGTTAGAGGTCCTCCAAAATGTAGCCACAAATAAGGGAAAGACAGAATGATTTAAAATCGGGAAGAACAGAATGAAGGAAGATTCAAGTGTGGTACTTCAGGAAAGCTGATGAGTCACTGACCTAGGAGGAAACTCCTGTTCCAGTAGGAGTAACCTGAGACAAAATCTCTGTGCAGACTCTCTGATCTTCCCTGAGCTGAACATGGAATGAGGCAGCAGCCAAAATCAAAGCAGCCAGTTCTGAAGAGGCCTTTCAACTCCCAATATTTACAGTCCAAGCAGTCAGGGGTTTTTGAATTAGCTTACATATTTTGATCTTTTAAAAAAACTAAGACAATTCTTATATTTTATCTATTCATGGATTTGCTGGTAATTGGTAAAGTTCATGCAGAGAAGGACCCTACTATAGATGATGTGTTCATATCCAGTGGCAGGATAAAGTTCCCTGTTACAGCCCACTTTGAGAAAGCCCCTCTTGCTGGCATGAGAAGCAGTAATTTTTCAAATGAAAGATGAGATTTTCATATCATTATTTGATCCTACATGTCATGATTTTAAAACAGAACCTCATTTACCATCACGTTTAGGATCTAATTGCAAATGAAAACACTGCTAAAATCAAAAACATTTGTAAAGCTAGAAGCAAGCCACCTACNACAGACAGTGAAGAAAGGACAAAGGCACCGATTTCTGCTAAGGGAAGAGTCTGCAAGACAAAATGGGGTAACATGCAAAGAGACAGAAAGGCAAAGGAAAAAAAAAAAAAAAAAGTTTACTCAATTTCCATTTATTTAAAGGATCTAAATGTAAACACTGTCCCTGTGATTTCTGCAAACAAATGATTTTGAAATAATTACTTGCATTTTTTTTAAGGAGCTACCTGTGCCAAACTGGGACATTTCTGAAAACAGGAATGTGTTCAGTCAGTATAAAATAGAGAAATGATAAAACAGGAGAAGTCCTTCATGCCCACATCCTCCTGGGCATGGAGGCAGAGGTGTCTGTATGGACACAGATTAGCTGGTGCTGCTGCTGGGAAAGGCAGATTTGTAATACAGGGCTGAATTTAGATGATGCACTCACAGAAATTATGGCTAGTAACTGCTACTTCCAAACCCAGCAAGTTAGCATTCTTCAATAATTATTTGTCTTAAAAGTTCAGAGCTATGAAGACACCATCATATCTGGCAAACTGGTAAAATTATAACTCCAAAAAATACAAGCTGAAATCAGGCAACTGATAAGGGAAGCATTACTCAGATCAAATCATTCAAAAAGTCTGTTTGGCACCTGTAAACTTCAATATCGGGATTCTTAGGTTAAGCCTCGGAGCCAGGTCCGCTCACTAACTACGCAATTTCCCTTGCTCAGGTGCTGACATTTGCTGAAGTCATCTCCTCTGTCTGGATGTCAACCCAGACACAGGTCAGTACTCCAAAGCATTATGGGCTGTGTAATGCATTTTTCTCTCCAAAGAAACCAAAACACTAACAGGCAGTTATTAAAGAAGGGGGGGGGGGGGAGGATGATTCTAGGATGATCACGAACTTTAATCATCAAATGATGCTTTTTTCCCCAAAGCTGATGTCCTGTATGCATGACTACATTATCTATCCGTAAGCACTTATCAGATCTAGAATGTTGTGATGCATTTAGTAATTTCCTTTAAATACCTATCACTCATTATTTAATATGATGACACAAACCTGAACCGTAAAATGACCTACTGTAGTGTCATTAGTCATTTTCCTCTTTTGCTCAAAAATGCAATGAGAATGAATCTGCACATAGATTGAAGCAGACTGATTTTAGGTAACTGCCCAAATATATTGTAAAGTCTTTTTCTCTCTGCTTTCATGGTTATCAGCAGTCTTGCCATTCTTTAAAAAAATTAACCTTAATCTAAGGCATTTGTTGCTTCTATGAGTGACTTACCAAACATTACTATTGTACACAGAGATGTATAAACATTGCATTAGTTCTGCTAATGGTAAACTGGCACTTTTGCAAGACTTTTTATCTTTCTCTAATAACAGAATAAAGTTGACTTAAATGAAGAGACATGAAGCCTCTAACCTATTTCTGTAAACTGTGCAAAGGCATTCAACTCTTTAAACCAAGAAGACATTTTGTATGGACTTTGATTCCGAATCTATGACAAATTTCTGAAATCTGGTTGGAAAGTCCTTCTATTTGGGAATATTCAATTGCAGGATCAATGCCTCAATCTATTAACCTGAAAAGACAGTAGTTTTCCATTTTCTTTAGGAGTTATGCATATTAGTAGTAATTCACAGCAGAGTGAGAGATTACTGTCTTTGGAATTCTCATGACTTAGACATAACTGATCAAATAAGAAAATTCTCAGACATGCATCTGCTCATGTACTTCCCTCTATTTACTACCAAGTTGGTTGACTTAAAGAGAGACATAATGTTTTGTAACTTGAAGGGCTATTTGAGCACACAGGATCTTAACAGCACTATAAAGGGTTAACACACATGCCATCACCAAGGGAAATCAAGAAACACAATCTCAAATGACCAAATATTTCCTCAAGGAGAAAAAGGACCAAGTACAACTTCAGTGAAGTGCTACAAATTATAAAAATAATCATATAGCACTTTTAAAAGTAAAGTAGGAGAAGTGAGAATAAAGGGGTTTAGGTGGTCTACTGCTGATCATCCACCAACACCTCTAATGACTTTTGGCAATTACAGAGATTTCATGTATGAACAAACACCCTTTTTCTAAACTGCTGAGCACATACAAATGTGAATTAACCATTTAGTGAGACAAGCAATTAAGACAAATTAGAAAAGAGTTTCATGTGCTTTCTGCAGCACAAATGCCTTATAAGTGCCTTTCAGTGACCCAAAAAGTGAACAATAAGGACTATGCTAAAGGCTACTGTCAGAGAGACAAAAAGCAAGCACATGCAAGCTTTGTCTACACTCCTCCAGAGGAACCCAGCAAATTGCTCTGTCATGCGTCTTGTACCCTCCCCAGCAATCATGGGAACCTTTGCCCTTTTGCCCTGACAGATTAAATCGAAGCATGAAGGAATGGGATCTTAGCCAAAGAATATTACATTTTAAAAGCTGACCTAAGCTCTTTTTATTTGCCCTTTCATTTTGATCTCATGGTGATGTTTGAGTACTTTCCTCAGATATTGAGTTCACCAATCTCTAACTCTCTCCTGATGTATTTTAGGTTTCTGCATTTCTTCTATTTCAGGGAAGGGTAAGGTGTTGTGCACTTTACAGATCAACTCCAATAAAAGGGCCTATATGAAACAAAGGATCTAGAATACTTAATCATAAAGAAAATTTGTAATATGGAATATTTTACCTCTTAAATTATGAATATTTTTATGCACTAAGACTTGAAATAGCAGCAGAATTATCACTTGTTTAACTACTAATTTTGGACTTGCATAGAATTTATCACTAGTGAAAGCATCTGCGCAAGTATCGCTTTCACTCACCCACCATCACCCTTACTTAAACGGTTGCATTAAATACCTTGTAAGTACTTTGTAATTGGGTGTTAGACTTTCCTTAAACCTCTAAAACTGACATAAAGATTAATGACATTTGACACTAGAGTGAATAACAGCATAAACGATCATGCTATTTTATTTGAAATTAAAATTCTCTAGTCTGCTACAGTTACCTTTCACAAGTGCCTCTGGCATAAAGCTTTCAGACTTGAAAACCGAGGGTGCAATCTGCATGGCTCAGGACTTAAATAATGAAACACTGCCTCTTCTAGATCATTGAGTCCCAAATTTTTGGAAGGTTTAAGCACCTTACAAAGGTTTAAACAAACTAGTTACCTCAGTCTAGCTTTGAAATGGATGTTTTATTAACAGGAAAAAAACTCATGGACATTTGAACTGCCTTCATACTTCAAAAAAATATACTTCTAAATTAGGACTGAAGTTTGTAGCACCATTGTATGAGCTACAAAAAATACTTGCTTGGGTGATTTTACTTGTGGAAACACATTCAATTCATATAAAGAAAATGAAAACACTATTATAGAGAATAGCATTACAAAAACATTAAAAAAAATCAATTTATGAAGCAGCACAGTAGAGTCAAAGACAGAGTATAGCAACTCGGAATTTTTATCTGGGATACACTCCACATTAACACACAAATGGAATTTATGTAATTCCTGATGATTTAGAAGCTAATATCTCTTCTTTGTACACAATGATCTAATATTACACACAACCATTCAAGTCTTCCTGACAATGTAGTGGAAAAAGCACACATATTTGTACACAAAGGATCAATATTTAGAGACTACATAATTTCTCATATCTTTAGATGGGCCATACTAGAAATTACTCATCTTTAAAAGCGATATTCCCAGAGAAAAAGGACTTTTTTTGCAATGTGCAGATTGTTGTGATAGTTTAAGAACATTCGAGTCCTCTAAATACAGCATTTCTTTTTTAATTAGAAAACTAAATTTTTATCTATTCCGTTTTTTAGAGACAACAGTATAGAAAGTTGGTAAAGTAATATCCAAGATAACAGAGGGGTTACATTTGATTCTGAAAAAAACAACACTCCTTCAGATTGTTTAAAATGCTACTCAGTAGTATTTTATGACCAAGTCTCTCTCAATTCAAATTTTGGATGAAAGCTGCAAGACATTGCTCAGCTGTTAATAAGCCCTTACTCCTTGATTTAAAGGCTGAGAAAGTCCACAACAGATACTTGAAACTTCCAGTAAACACACAATGAAGATAATGCTTATACTTATCAAAATTTGAGCCTAACAATCATAAAGAAAACACAAAAAATAAAGATAAAAAGGAAAAGAGGGAAGGAAGAAGCACTGTGCCCTCGTGGCCAAGAAGGCCAATGGCATCCTGGGGTGTATCAGAAGGGGGGTGGTCAGTAGGTCAAGAGAGGTTCTCCTCCCCCTCTACTCTGCCCTGGTGNTGGTGGAGTCTCCTTCTCTGGAGACATTCAAAGCCCACCTGGATGCGTTCCTGCGCGATCTGATCTAGGTGTTCCTGCTCTGGCAGGGGGATTGGACTAGATGATCTTTCGAGGTCCCTTCCAATCCCTAACATTCTGTGATTCTGTGATTCTGTGAAGAATGTTATGGCAGACACAAAGCAAAACAAACATTTTCAAGCCTTAGTGGTTTTGACAAAGTGTATCTTTGGCATATCAATTGTAACACATACAAAAAAAACTTTTCTGTAGCCCCTAAATCTGCTACTGGTTGGTTTAGGAACACATAAGCCTTTTGTTGACACAACACAAGAAAAAGGGTTTTCAGGGCAGTGTTTAGATGGGCTTGACACCGGCTGTTCCATCCAGAACAAGAGCCCATGTTTCTGAAAGCAAATTCAAAACTGACACTATGTAACAAACCCAGCATATTATGGCTAGCAACAGTAACTTCTCTCTTACTTATAGCTGTTTACATTAAAGAACCTCCAAGAAGCGTTTTGCATAAGACCAACTATCTGTTGACTGAAAGTAAAGTAATTAGCGAAGGCATAGTCTATTATCAGAACGTTTTTTATTTTATGCATGTATTAGCACTTCATACTTACCAGAGGGCTACTATGCAAAATGTTTCCAATATTAATTGAAAAAAAAACCATTTCATTTCAATTCACAGAGAATGTACATGTACTTAGACAGAAACTAGAACCCTTAATTATACGTTTACTTATCATGATGACTGGAGACATCAGCTACTTCCATTATATGTACTGGACAGGTTAAGAAAAGAGTCTCAAAATACTTCTCTGGTCCTATATACTGCTGAAGAGAATAAGGTTATCTTTGTGGTCTCACATTACTACACTATTTATCAACATGCTTTCTGCCTTCACTGTATACATTTTATACAGAAAAATTAGCTAGCTGCTATTCTATGGGAACAGTAAGCCTCTAGGTATTTCACTGTATTTCTGAGAAGGCTACACTTTAAATGGTTAACGCAATTCTGGCAATCTCATAATTTCTCTCCTTATCCGGCAGCAATAAAGCTCAATTCTATAATCTGACACTTCCTATGCTTGGATACCCAGTCAGATAAATCGAAATAAGTGAATGATTACTCAGAAACTGTGGGTTTTCCACCCAAAAAAAAAAAGAAAGTCACTCTTGATATGCTGATGTAAATAATGAGATATTTTTGCAGACAGAATTCACAGAAATTAAGAACAGATCTCAGGAAGTCACGCAGTCCATCATCTCCTGCTCTCTGATGCTACTTAAATATCTATGGCATCCCTGCCAAATCTTTAACTATCCAGTGTTTAAAAAGCCTTTCTGCCTGGTCACTATTTAACTGCTATGTAGCTGGGTTCTCCTCCTATTAAAATCCCTATGCTACAGCTTTAAACTGTTATTTCTGCTAATGTAGACACCAGGCATGGAAAACAATTAATCATTATTCTCTTTCAAACAAAACAAATCCAAGTCTGGCAACCTTATCAAAGATCAGGTTTTAAATATGTTAGGTTTTGATAAATTTCTTTGGATTCTTCCTCTCCAAACCTGACTGTTGCGCACAAGAAGCAAACTGAAAAATGTGGTATAAAAGGCATCTTGAATCCCTTTCCAGCATGAGAAACGTGGTTCACTTTAATCACTCAGACTCCTGTATCTTTAAAAAGCCAGGGCCAGTCTTCACAAAATCCTTTGTAGCTGTTAAATGTGTGGAGATTCTTAGATATTCCAGACTACAGGAAAATCTTCAAAAGCCAATTAAGCTCCATATCTCATTTGTACTGGGAAGCCCAGGACGGGACACAGCACTCCAGATCTACCATATACTATTTATCATTCCTAAGCAAACACATAAACTACACAGCATAGCACTAATTCCATATTAAAATAAAAAGTATCCATGAAACTCTGACAGCATAGGTGAACTTCCTAAAATGGCAAGTATTTTATTTACTTTGCTCTATACATTTGGCAAGGACTGAGAAAGCTTCTTAATTGCCACTAAGAGACCAAAGGCAATTTCTTCGAAGTGACGTCCATCATGTTATGATAACACACACAAAACACATTACAAACACTTCCTTCTGTTAGGATTATGAAACGAACCTAAATATGCAACTAGCTGATTATGTCTAGTCCATTTTATTAGATTTGAAACCAAAGAGAATATTTCTTCTGTTTGTCAAAATAAAATCCAAGAACTGAAAATAAAAGTGAGGCTGAAAGGCATTTGGTTGATGGAACAGGCTTTTCAGTTATCGGCCCTCAATCCACAGAACTGCCCAAAGGAAGAGGGATAAAAACACGAAACAGTTTTCATTTTGGAAACACAGTTTTGTATGATAATATAAACAGATAGATAGCAGTCAAAACTGACAGTAATAAAGTATTCAAAGAGAAGACATACAGAACAGAGATACAAATCTCTTCAGTTACAGAATTTGTAATGCAAAGGATGAAATGCATCAGTACAAAGAAAAAAAGATTTAAATCTTTTACAAGGTCTAGAGTTTAGTTCATAATTTCACCAGATTTTAAATTTAACACTTTGGATTTTTGATATATATACATTTTTTTTTTAATGGAAGATTCAACCAAGAAAATTCAATGCTTTCAAGACCATGTCTGGACTATTGAATCTAAGGACTGAATCTTAACAGCTTGGGGGTAGGGGAGGAAAACTAGACAGAAACAAGAACTTGGTAGAGGTCCTAGCTGTAACGATGGGAAAATAGTCCAGGACAGAAGAGTTAAGAATTAGAGACAAGGTTACAACTGGGGAGGCCTGTGCATTGATCTGAAATTTTTTGTGTTATGTTTAAATTATTTTATGCCCAATTCTCAGTTTATTTTACCTACATGCAGCACATGTAATGAGAACAAGAATTAAATTGTCCCTATCTCCAAGTTAACAAACAGCAAGACACTGAGGTGAAAATCATTTTTTCCTTTTTTTTAAACGGGCAAAAGTCAACAGAGAATTAAACACCTTTGCATTTACAATATGAGATGTTATATTGTATAAAACCAGGTGCCTGAAATAATGGAGGCACTATGAGTTTGGCGAGGCCAGAGTTAGGGACTGAATATGTGGAAGGTATAGCACTAATTAGGTTTTTACAAAACAAAGTGTTCATTTAATTTTGTTAAACCACAGAAATGGTGTATATTTGCATCATCAACTCCAAAGTCTCACTTCCCTTTCACTTATTACATATACAATGCAGGAACTTCAAATAAAGCGGAGATACACTAATGAAATGGAGATCAACTTGCTCTTTGTTATTTACAGCACTCACAGAAGAGATACATGTATGTGCCAAAGAAAACCTGGCTAAGCATCAATAGTCTTTTTACCTTCTAAGATTTAAAATAAATTACTTCCAACATAGATCATCATATGTATCATGAAGCGTTATACTCTAAGGTAAGGGAATAGATGCACAACTCTAATGAACAACAAAACACACAGGAATTCTGGATCTGATTTGGTCATCAAAATATCCATATGGAGTAAAGGAGCAAATTAGGTTCCCACCTCTGTTTCAAGTGATATTTTAATTTTTTCAAGGGCAGAGACATTTCTTTCCATTTTAAAAATTGCACATTCCAGACTGGCAATGAAGATATGTCTGCCATCCTCTTAATATACTCTATTTGTTATAGGAAATTTACTATATTATACTATACACACAGCCAATGCAGAGGGAAATTCTACACAAATAGGAACTGACCAGTAGAGACGGGTTTTGATTTGCTTAGATCATGCCTGCTATTGTTTTTGAATGTCTTTAGAGAGCTTTAGATTTCTTAAGACGTACCACATTTCAGCCAGTTGCAAGTTAGCACTACAGGCACGCCTTCAGTGCAACAAAATACTCTTAAACAAACAGTTTGTGAACAAAACAAAATAAAAATGTTGATTGCTTCAGCATGTCAGTGATGTTTAAAAGAAGTTTAAAAATCACTTCCTGAAATATATATCCTAAGATCATTCCAGACACAAGATGATGATGATGTGCCCAGAAAGGTTGTGTTGTCTCACAGCTTCCTCCCCAAAGTCCTCTGTTTCATCCCATGATCCAGCAGCAATCCAGATAGCATTCAAGTACCACACATACTCTCTTTCATCTTATTCACATTTTTTTTCCTGTAAGAATCCCATTTCCCCTCAGACCATGCAAACATCACCCCTTTTCCCTCCACTATCCATGGAGCAGGAGAGGGAAGAGACACTATCTTTCTTCGCTCTGTCTTGAGGAAATCAGAGCAACAGTATAACCTTTACTATTTTCTCTATTCATCTACGAATTATGCTTGCTTCCTAAATAATGCACATTTACATATGGACACCACCATATCCATCTGGAAAGAATCTCGGTGTTTTATATTACCATTGGTATTTTAAGAGGTACTGAGACACACTTTTACAAAACATAAGTAGAACAGAACAAAACAGGATTCTGCTTTCTAAGCGGGTTCCACGCCAGCACTGAGAAGATAACCCACTGAGGATTAATGTAATTTTGCCCTGAGAGGAGTTTAAAATGGTCTTTTGACCTCTCCGAGAAACCCAGAACTTGGCTTCTAGAAATGGAATAAACAAACAAAAAGGTCCCATCCCAAAAGCTATATTGTTCTGAGACTTCAAAGATCAGGCCCATGCTGAGTGGCTTGTCAATCATTTTAGTGTCCATCACCTCAAAACACTACTCAAGTTTTTTTGTTTAACTGTGGTTTTTGCTTCTTGCAAGTCCCAGAAATTAGCCATTTTAGACACTTTTAACCAACAGTTCTCAAATATGTTTTAAATGACGTGTTACATCTTTGTGGTAACCCATCTTTGATGCAGGACTGTAAATATAGCAACATCCCTTTTCAACTATTACAGTTGTTTAAAAAGTGAAAGCATGAAAACCGAACTGAAATCTGCTAAATTTGTATCTTTATATCTGTACTTATTATATATGTATATACAGACACATACATATTTAGATGGATAGACACAAACATTCCTAACATGAACAAAGCCAGTACCAAGGGACTACCAAAGCCTCAGGCAACTACCACCAAGTGACTTCCACACAATTGAGAGATTCAGATTCACTACAGCTTAGCAGTCATGTTTTGAATTTACATCAGTTCAAACCCCCTGCACAAATACAGGGAACAAACTCGAGCTCATATTTAATATTTGGGCTGCCTTTGGTTTATCAGCCTGCATCTTTCACAGCTTAAGAACGTGCATTCTTTGCTCCGTTTACAGACCCAGAAGTTTCAATCCGGTAATATTCAGTAAGATCTCTGCCAAACAAATAACAATTAGCAATTATTTCTCAGGTTTCAAATGGTCAAACTGCAAGGAAAAGACGTTTCATTGAGCTCACAATCAACTCAAAGCCACAACTATAAAGGAACTCAAGGTTTTATTAGTTCTAGTATTCCTAAAATAACTTGTTTTTACTAGTGGCTTGATGGCAATAAAACATACAAATCTATTATTTCTGTTTTGGAAAAGCAATGTTCTTAATCAGAGAGTCACTTCTTGAGAACATGTGTCATTAATGTGCAATACAAAAAAAATCCCTTTCCTACTCCCTGCTTTCAATGAAGCAGAGAGCCACTGCTTAGTGAATGCAACTACTATGCAAGAATTGTTTTAAATAGCCTTAACTTCTTAATTTCTAAAATACACTCCAAGATTAGCTCAGAAATCATAACTTAACATACTCACTTCACATCATAACAATTGCTTCTTAAGATTCTCCTATACAAAAAATCCTCCTGAATTAAAAGCAAAAAAATGACTCACAGTATGTTATGCCTCAAATATTGAAAACAACTTTTCAAGAAACACACATATATTAGTAATCAGTAACAGTAGTAAACAGCACCTAGGTATTGCCTAAAAACTGTGCAAAATGCCATCTTTTTTTTAGGCTTCAAACCTTAAAATTGTGGAAACCAGCCACATCTTAAAGGAGCATACAGATTCCTCAACAGCATAAGTTTGACCCTGTAAATATGTCATGACGAGTGAAGGGGCAGACGGGATAGCAGCATAAATGGCCAGCCAAGAACAAAATATGTGTAGTTAGGTCTTGGGGAGATTTATTTTTATATAGAGCATGAGCATTTATGGAGAAAGAAGATCTTCTAGGGTTCATATTCACAGAAGTGACATCTTCCATAGTATAAAAGCGTGAACCAACCAAAATATTTGTTTAAAGTTCTTGATCAATTGAAACCTCCTCATGGCTTAGGTACATATTACAGCATCTTAGTTTAGAAAGGACAGAATTGCCTCAAAAGGCAATTAACTTTAGCGCACTTCAGTATTGCTTATTTAGAAAGATGTCCTTTTGGACAATATTTGAGCTGCAGCGTTCCATTTTTGCAAGTGCAAGGTCAGAAAATTCCCACAAACGAAAACAAACTAAAAGATACGATGCTAAATAAGGCTTTAAAAGACATTCAGAAAAGTGATTTCTATGTACACATTCTCCTACAATGACTACAATCTTCACTGTACTAGATGAAGCTATTCCTAGGCACTGCTGTGGTACTGAATACGAATCAAACTATACATTCCAGTTTCTCATCTGAACATGTAATCACTTGACAAATCAATCAGCACTGACTTCACTGAAAATACAAAGGGACGAACTCACCCCCTCGTTCCAAGGGGATCTGCAATCAGAGACCGAGATGAAAAGAGAGCCCAGGGCTTCTCCTGTTTCTCTGCTCTGCCTGTTCTGCTTCAGGCAGTTTCAGCAGGAAACCGACCATATCAATGCCTATGGCCAATTAAAAGGAGGCACACCTTTTCCTCACCTGGCTTTTGGAAAAGTCCAAAAGCCAACACGGGAATGGGAGATGAACTGGGGTCAAACTTGGTGCCTGGGCTTCCTGTTAGGTACCTGTCCTCTCCGCTCTCCAGCATGTCACCTTTGCAGCAGATGAGCCACAAATGCCATAGTCAGCCAGCGAGGTGGTGCATTCCTTCCTAGTGAACGTACAGGAGTCGCAAAAGAGAAGTAGGACAGAAGTAGTCTACCAAAAGGAGAAATACTTTTTCCATGGGCAATCTTGAAAGAAGACTCTGCCTTATGCATGAACCAGACATGAAGTAAAACTTGCAAAAAACATGAAATTGTACTGCAAAAGACAGATGAGTAAAAAAATCCTATACAATGGAGACAGAGCTTTCTATTTGTGCTAACCCAAAACTAAGGGGCAAGCTCTCAACCCAGAGATCAGTTAAACCCTGCTGCACAATGCATTGCAGCAGACTGCATGTCTAAATCCTCTGAAACAAAAGTATTTAAGGAATTCATTTAAAATTAATGTATCTTTACATTGAAATGCAAGAAACAGCATTTATATCCTTAATAATACATTTTCACTGTGGAAAGATTGGCTTATAACAAAACCAAAGTAGTCATTACAGTATCTGAAGAGAATGTGCCATATTCCTGCATGTTTTAAAGTCAGTGTTTGAATCCAAAGCACTCTGGTCCTTCCCAAAGGAATTTTGTAGCAGGTGGTATTAATAATCCTTGAAACAGGATTCTCTTTGCTGCACCAGCTAAAAGTTAGGGGAAAAGGGATTATGACAAAGATTTCACCTGACCCAGTAATGCCTCTGTCATTTGTCACCTATCATGTCAGTTTTAGAATAAGTAGGTATAACATTTCAATCATAATACTGTAGATTTACTTCTACACCTGCCAAGGTTGAAGGCTAATGTCTTAGAGAGCCATTCTCCAGCAGGAAAATATATGGAAATGAGAAAGAGCTACATACTACAAGGAACTGTCAGTTTTCTCGAGGGCATTTACAAACCCTTNAAAAAAAAAAAAACAAAAAAAAATTAAAAAAAAAAAAAAAAAAAAAAAAAAAAAAAAAAAAAAAAAAAAAAAAAAAAAGAGAGAGAGAGAAGGAATGGTGAGGTATGAAGTGGAGGTCAAACCAGAATGTCTGCAGTGAAATATCTGTGTGACAGTTTTCTGAAGTCACCTTATTGAAAATAACACTGCTTCTTGTCTTAACATGAATGCTTTCTAGTTTTCATTTATGTTGATTGCTCATGCAGTAAAAAAATGTCTGGGGCAGCAATGTCACATAACATAAGGAAGAGTTGAAAGATATGATACCTTTCTAATATCTCATCTCAAAGTTACAGATACATCAGAGCCATTTTTCTGTCATTAAATTCCTATCTTTACAATAAATTAAAGATCTTTGGACTCATACAATACACTGGAGTTATATAAGTACATAAGCAAAAGCATTTCACTATTAAAGATGTACTTTTCCAAAATGCAATAAAAATAATGTATTTCATGTGGGACATTCACCAGACATATTTTAAATATACCATACTCATTCTTGGATGTTTTCCCATAAATACTTGAGGTGCAGATGAAAAATGGTAACAGATATTAAATTACTTTAACTGGTATATTTAATTAATTTTAAACTTTTCAATAGATTTCCAGACTTATTTCATCTTTTAAATGGCAATTTAGCACTTTAAAATGCTACAAGATCTGTATATCCACATATTTGAAAGCAACTCCAAAGAGGAAAAATCATTGTTTTAACAGCAAATTTAGAAAATCTGTGCCTAGAGTTCTAATTTATGGCTTTTTTTTTTTTTTAAATAAGGAAGAATTAAATTTTCAGGACCTGGGTCATATCTGAAAGAGATTTCATCTCCCAGGGATACTGGACAGAACCAGGAACATTAATCTAAAAAAAACAAAAAATCACCTTACTTTTGATTTGTCAACCTTGATGCATCCAGTTATAATTGAATAGAGCTACTGCATAGATTAGGTTTATGAATAAAATCGTGATTTTCAAAAATTGTTATTTCCATGAAATTCTAGTCTGTGGTCGTTACAGTGTCATCAGATCTGTTGATTTTCTATCAGCTCTTTAATTCAAAGTAGACTATCATGACCGCCTTAGTTACTAAAACCAAATTTTATCCCAGAGGCAATTTGCCCTCCCATTTTCAGACCATATGCTATTTTCAGTTCAACTAAAGCAGGTGCTACCACACTTTGTTAGAAAACCTGGGCACTTCCCTTTACATAAGCAAAGAAAAAACAATCAGCATATATTCAGTTTTTAAATAAGAGTAAAATGACTTGGAAGATTTCAACTACACAAATTATATACAATCGTTTAAGATTTTAAAATCTTTCACCCCTCAGCACTTGAGAGAGATATTTGTTTAAAATATTAAGTTATTGAGGACATAACTTTTGGTGCTTTAGGTCTTCATTTAAAAAAATTAATGTGTTTCATTACTTGTTTTAAGCAGGTACACTCTGTCAGTAACTGGTTCTCAATGAGTAAAGCAGAGGCTATTTTACGGTAACCACACTAGCATCTTTAAAGAAAACAACAACACATTTCAGCAGTTTTCTTCCCCCACCCAATTTATTCCTGCCCACATTTCCCAGTGGTCTTGATCCCACACTCAGATTTCCTGTTCTTCCCACTCCCTTTCACACACTTGTAACCATTCTTTTCCCCTTCCTTTTCAGCCCATCTCCCTTTGTCCTTCCAGCTCCATTACTCCTACGAATCCACTTCTTCTCCCACTTCTGATATTTCTGTATTTCTTTTAAAACAAAACAAAACAAAAAAGACAGAGGGAGAGACAGAGAAAAGCACCCAAAGAAATTCCTCCTCAAAAAAAGGAAAAATAACCCACAAACAAAACCCAGTGAAAATACCCTGCAACTGTAGAATTGTTTTATCATTTGCCTTTTTATTTATTTAGACTACAAACCAAACAAGTTAAGATCAGAGATTTAATTCAGTAGGTCACTTATTTGATTTCAGGAGGCAAGGATGGATGACTGGTGGAATTTAGGTGATTTAAGCAACTACTGCAAAAAACCCAGTCAAAACTAAGCTTCCATCAAGGAGATGCAGGATTTTTCCTAAACTCACTGTCTTAGCAGCATCCTAGCTGCATCAACAGGATCACTTACATCTTGAACTACAACCAGTAGCAGTCTGGAAGGTTCTGCAGTGCCTGGCTGCCATGTAACTATCATCTACATCCAAAGATACATTCACGTCTGGAATAAGAACTATGCTTTTCCCTTGTTACTGGCTTTAACCGGAGTGTGGCTTCCCCTTTATCCTCCCCCCTCCCTGCTCTACTTCTTTGTTCCAAACGCTGAGATTAAGGGCCTATATATCAAAGAATTATTGCCAGGGAAAGCAAGAGTTAGATTATAATCAACACAGAGCTTGAGCCTCAGTCCTTATACTCCTCATATGGCTGGTGTCAAAACAACAAGTGCTCCATATGCCTTTAGACACATTCAGCCTCACGTACTCTTGTCCCTTCATGAGGCATGTGTCACCAGCTTGCAGTGAATGGTACAAAGGCACCTGCATAGATCTAAAAATTTAACCTGAAGTTCACATTAATAATGAAGCACTCCAGGTGGCCTGTAAGCTGGGACTGTAATGAGGAACTTCTGGTGACACACTAGTTATCAAATGTTGAACCAGGTCACTACACATGAATAATGCAATCTCCTTAGAAAGATGAAAGGGGAATTATTTTTTTCTTTTTAAGAAAGATTACATTTGCCGTCTGTAAAAAGTCTGAAGAAAGACAATGTGCTAAAACATTTAACTTGATTAGACTGGAACTGAACAGAATACATCAAGAACAATCAAAGGAGCAGAAAATTATTCTGAACTGTATATGCAACAGTGGCTAAATCCCGCCTGGTGCCCTCTCAACCCACACTGACAGTTTTGCAAGTGTTTGCATGTTTGCAAAACTGGCGGAGGAATAGGCTGATCTGAAGTGTTGCTGCTGGGAGAAGGAAGCAGGGGCACAGGGAATGTCAGAGGTGACAGCACTGGTCCTGGGAACCACGAGCACCTTTCTCACAGCCCGATGCCTGTCTCTACTCACCACTTACTGGTTCCAGGGAGCAGGCTGCCCCTGAGCTCTGTAGGGGACAGCCTTCAGGAACAGGCATGACAAGCATCTGACAGAGAACTACAGCCTCCTTCAATCTGCACGCGACTGAGCCCTCATTTGCCCTGCTTCACACTTGCTCTGTCCCCTGGCAAGTGGGAGGGATATGAAAACACTCTGGGACTCTTCATGGAGAACTTGGTCAGGTCAGAGGATGAGGAACAGACGCTGTCTGTATGGAATTGTTCCTGCTTCAAAGAGCCCAGGCAGTATATGTATAGGGAAAACCATACGTAGGATACAAAACTGATGCCCTGTGTTGCCCATGCATTAGAAAGTCTTGATACAGCCCTAGATGGCAGATCATTATAGCAGACAGCCATATAAGCAGCTACACAACGGTCCTAATCAGTTCAGTCTCATGTGTGCACAACCTACCTGGTACATCTAGTACAAACCACATCGTGTTCTTGGCTGAAAGGTTTGCCCTTGCTAAGGAATGGCAGGAGGGAGCAATGGGATACAGAAGGCAGCTCTTTCATACAGCCACCTTGGGCATCCCCTTTCAGCCCACAAGGAGAAAACAGAATCAGGATACAGAAATGAGAAAGCTGATAAGGTCTTACACTTTACAGCCTTTTCTAAATTTTTACCGCAGTGGTCTGCCCTAAGGGATATGATTCTATGATTAAAGCTTTGCCTACTGAGAAAGAAATACCAGTTATTATAACAGGGAGCAAAGAAATATTGGATTGCACACTCAGCAACGTGTATTGTGACCATATAGGAGTAGTAGGTTGATGAAACATGGAAATGAGGAAGAAATGAAGGACAGCAGGATAGTCCCCTACAAACTTAGCAACACTAATTCTGTTTGAAGTTCCCTATGTATCGTAGTATTTCTGTGACTAAGCACTAGAAAAATAAAATTATGTTATGAATCAAGTTCAGTTCAGACTAGAAAATTTCTTCATATATTTCACAGATGGGTATAGTATAAGGACATGGAAAAATGCAAGGAGTAAAAAGTCTGAATGTTGTCTGTACCTGATCCTGTAATCAAAGGCAAGCAAGTTTTTACTGTTTTCTACTCTATTTGTTCACAAAAGAAAGTGTATTTAAGTGAGATACCCAAAGATACAATAAAAAACATCCCCAAATAAATCAGTTTGTTGTTCTTCTCATAAAGATAATTAAAGCACTATACAGAAATTATGAGTAGGTTTCCTTGCCAATATGGACAATTCAAAATCAACAGCCTTCAAACCTCTTCAGAAAGATCAATACATATGCAATAGCACCAGCTTGAAAAAAAACAAAAATAAGTCTACTTACTGCATGACTCTGGAAACTAAATGTAAAGCTTTCCCTGAGAGAAAGCCAACTTCAAATCTTATGACGCTGTTTTAGCTTAATTGTTTTGAGATGTAAATGTAAACAGTGCAGAATGACACTCTTCATTTGGGAGAAAAACCAAAACCAAAGAATAAACACAGTTGCTGGATCTGAAGCAAGCTGTTCACTGTCCTGAAATAATATAACTTACTTAGACATGTTTTCATGCTGAGAAGCTGGAGAAGCCTAAGTGTTGCTTAAGGGCCATTAGAGACACTTTTGCACGTAATGAGGCCAGCATATTTTTTGCAAGATAGTCTTATTTTCTTTTTTTCCAAGCATCCCCACGTGGAAACAGATATCAACTTCTAAAATATCACAGCCTGTGTATCATCACTCAAATAAATCGTTGTTCTTCTGGGGAAAAAAACAACACCTGGTATAGGAATAATGAAAAAATGAATCCAAAAGCAAAAAAGTATAGGAACTAAGTGACAAGTTATTATTCCCAGCGGTGTGCAGCTTCATTGCCAGAAAGAATTAATCCTGATACTAATTTTTAGACTTTTATTAAATAATATTAAACATACCTATCTTTTTAAAATTCATTTTTAGTAAAATTGGACCACTAGCTCTAGCAAGCTGTTCTCAGATGTCTAACCTACTACTTTTCACATTACCTGGAACATGGTCTTCTATCCCTAAAGGGCTCTTTCTGAAGAAACAGTATGTTAGCATTCATCATGGTAACCCATTGATGTATATTTTATTTGTGGTTTTAAAGTTTTCAACCACTTTTCTTTGATGCAATGCATAATCACTAGTAGTTAAAAGACTACCTTAAAAGATGGAAACATCTGAACAAACATCGGAGCAGAGTTTGAACTAAAAGCTTGAAGGGTAGGAAAGAAACTGAATTTGAAATAACAGAGGTCTCCATGAACAACAGCAGGAACTGGGAAAATCTCTACCATTAACAACACTGGAAAGATTAATTCAAAACAACTCTCAGATGCAGCTTCTTTGTTTATCTAGAATAAAAACAATGGATGCTGTCAATCTTACACCAGTATAAATGTGAACCTTTATGTGCTCTTACTGAAAATGGTGCAACGTCCAACCATACAACCATACTTCACAGTCCAATGAAATGTGATCATTAAGCACAGCAGTTTAGGGGGATGCTGAAATGAAAGGTAGTATATTTCAGGTCATTACTACTGACTTGTGGTCCATGGGGCACTTAAAATCCTACTTTGAAGGAGTCCATGAAAGGTAACTAAGAGAAGGCGGCATGCTGGCAGTAGGCTTGAACTCACAGTACACACAGGCCATACTTCTACAAAATGTATAATAACTCACAAATTACAAAAGGCTGAAAAATGCTTCTATAGACAATTTTAATTCATTAGTAATGGGAATGTTTTACAGGTACTTTACACTTCTTCAGAACAAACACGTATTGAAAATTTACCTAATTTTTCTATTATACCTTATGCCAAATTTATGTAAATACAGATTATTAATGAATTACTAGAAACTAGAAAATATAAACTTTACTTATTTTTACTTAATAGATTCAAACAATTACCAATCTACAGGCAGAAAACTTTACTGCAGTTCCTGTTCACTTTATTTAAAAATTAACATTATAATTTCAAAATCTTTCAAGAGTCACTTGCCTCTGAGCAGTCCTTTACATCATTTCAAAGTTCAGGTCCCTAAGCTTTAAAAATAATACTTGAGTTTATTATTCCAGGCAAAGAATTCTACTGAAAACTTTGTTTCAATGTTTGAACAAGCATGGATGAGAAAATGGTGCAACGTCCACAGACAGATTGGGAGTCACAGAAGCGGTTTTACCAGTGCTCCATGAAATTCAGATTCAGACAACAGACCCCTACATAGTTCAGATCTTTTAAAAAGACAGGGGCAGATCTGTCGTAGAGTGTGGGAAGTCTGCCAATGCTCAAAAGCAGCAGTATAGCTGGGGAAAGGAGTCTGAACTATTTCAACACCTGATACCAGAAATGTAGAGCTCAAGAGTAGTTCTAAATGCATTTAAACTAAGAGTAATAGAAACTTTTAGTCTTCATTAGTGTTTCTTATGTACATCAATCAGAAATATAATTCCTTGGAACAACCAAATACTGTATGTACTTCTTTAACAGCCAAATTAAAGATACAGAAAAAGGGTCTTGCATAACACAAAGATAAAAGGTTTCCTTCTGAATTCAGCTACTGTTAACGTTTGCACCTGGTGCTTACATAATTAAATACAGAAAACAACAATTGTACCCTAAGAAAAACTTAATTAGATTAGGCATGTAGTAACAAATGCAAAATTACCATCATTAGTATGTCAGTGTTCTACAAATGGAAATGCTTAACTGCCAAGCCTACAACTCTCATGTCTGATTTATTCCCACAGATGAGGAGGAGACAGCCACTTGCACCCTTATGTAATTTCAGGGCAACTGCATCCAGGGAAGATTTACTCACAAAGGATCAGGCAGGAGTACCGCTGTCATCTTGTCTCTGTCTCCAGAAATTCAGAAGTTGTACTTTCATTTACAGACATTTTGCGCTACAAAAGCCAAACCACGTTGGGCATCCTGGAATGAACTAATGAGTCTACAAATTTCTTATGTGTCCTGATCCTTCATCATTAGCCTTGTGAGCTGCTTCACAGGCTCCTGCTTTTCTCACAGATGAGACATTGTGAATGCCATGACAGCCCACCCCCAAGCAACAGGAATCTTTCAGTTTCAGGCTTGAAGCTGTTACAAAACAAACAATACAAAAACAAGATTACAGGGAAAAATGTTTCAATGGCATAATGGTATGTAGTGATGCACCCAAGATTGCCTACGGAAGTTGCAGAGTCACAAGAATCACAAGGAGGAGTTCGACAAGCAGCCACCAGGAGTGACCTAAGCAGAAGTGATACTGTCTGATCCAGCCTTCCGTTATTCTGATTATATATAGAATCTTTGAAAATAGTTGGAATACTCTTACCCGGACCTACTAAAGATCATCAGCTCTGATGTCCGTGTGCAGAGTCACATGAAGGAATGGAATGATCCCCACAGTTATAATAATAACTATTCCAGTTGTCTTCTACCATTTCAGTTAGGGGGAACAGTACTCACAAATCTTCACTTCCCACCTCCACTCAGTATGACTAACTACAACCACGTACATCACAGCCTTGTGAATCCAAATGTTCTATTTCACATGAACAGGGGCACACTACTGTAAGGCCCAAACTTCTTGCTAGAAGTTTGTAATTCTCTAAATGCCAAGATACTTTAATTTGTCAGGAATTAATGTGAGCTTAAAATGGGTATTTAGATGCTTTGTATATTTAATCAACTTCCCTCAATTATTAAACTGTAAATACTCCCTGAGTATTAGGGCATTAATACGCTCTAAGAAGCTCCTAGAGACTACAGCAGCCTTCCTGGATATTTCATGCCTGTAAAGTTATTTAAACATTACCACTGAAATTGTAAAGCTAAACAAGTCTTTCTCACAGTGTCTCCCCTGGCAGGGCAGATATTGAACTACAGCTAGCACCTAAAGCTAGATACTATTGAAACAGCTATTTGATAGCAGTTCCAGAGCATACCTGATACAACCTGTTCAATAAGAAATATCAGGTTTTAAACAACATAAATGAAAAAAAACCCCAAAGAATTAAGAATTTAGATTTTTTTAAAAAACATACAACAACATGCTTGATGGCAAACCTGTCACACCCACCAGCGTCGACTCTCTGACTTCCTTGCGCTGCAATACTAAAAGCCTGCAATCACATTTTGCCTTGCAAAAGGAAAATAAAACCTCCCCTTTATTAAGAAAACCCAGAGAAGCAGCAGACAAAATTGTGGTCTGACTTTAAACTTTACCACGTAGTCAAGAAATAAAAAATAAGTCATCTGGTTTATGAATCTTTGAAGCAAAATGCACATTAAGATAGTACAGGGCATAGATATGATTGTTTCTTGAGAAAACTATAGATACATAAGGTTACCCAGCTGTGCAGCCATTAAACATATTTTTCTTGATTAAATAAGGAACTATGGCAACCAAGGGTACTATGGCCTCACATATGCTGTAATAATGAGACATAATGAAAGGTCTTCTGGGAGCTCTCCCACAACTGCTAAAATTTTATAGCATCAAATTTGGGAATTAATTTTGAAAAAGAGAGAATCTTATTTAATATTTGATGTGTATTGGTACTTTTTCCTCTATAATGAAACAATTTCCTTTAAACATCCACATTCTTTATGTTCAAAAACTTCAGCTGCTCCTGTTGAAGCAACTCTCCAGGGAGAAGAAGATAATAATATCACATATGAACTTTTACAGTATTTGCTATCCTATTTGCAGAAATAATTTTATTCAAATAATCATATGTTTGCAATTTTCCAGCTCCTCCTGAAAAACTGACCTGTCATCAGAGCAAATTTCCTTCAAAATTCACATATGACTGTTATCTGTACCTGGTGTTATTAAGAATATTCATTTTTTGACACCCTTTCCACTAGTTATCTATATATATATATATACATATAAGAGGTCTCATCTCGGTCAATGGTGAGGCCATGCTACTTTTCTTTTCTGTAAAAAGTGACTCAAAATAACTCTGATAAATCTGACAATTCTTTGTCCAGTTGTCATTTCAAGGGACAAGTTTTTTACTGAATCCTTTGTTCTCTGGGAGAGCAGGCAGTCCTGGCTGAAGTTCTAATTGCTTGTAAGCCAAAAGAAGAGGCTGAATTCCACTGCGGCTGGGTTATATCTGGATTGAACAGAGGCCCCACCCTTGAACAAATAATCCCCATGGAGAAATTATTGCTAAATCATCAAGGGTGAAGAAACACAAAGAAGATAGTAACACCAGGGGTTTTATCCCTTTACACCCACAATACTGCCTTCATTCCTAAAAGCAATGGAACAGCATACCACCACAGTACAGCCAGGTTGGGCTAACCATTTTAAATCAAAATTGTGGCTAAAAGATAAACAAAGATGACAACTGTAACTGTAGGTCTTCATAAACCTTTTATTCACTTACAGCAACTCTGAAATTGGCAGCTCTCTTTCATGTGAATTCATTTGACTCGAGAAATTACTGCCTGGTTCGAACACTTTTCCCTTCATCCCAGAACAAACTGGTGAAAGGAAGGAGAAGGGGCATGACCTGCATTTAGGGGCAGATGGCATGCTTCAGGATGAGAAGGACTGGTGACTAAAGCTGTGATTAGCATTAAGCATGAGTGAAGCTGGCAATGAAAGGGCACAGGCACGCGAATTCCAAGAGGGAGAATCTGGGAAATTGGCCTGGGACCAAAACTGAACCATTTCCCAGTAAAGAAATCAGACAGCGAGCCAGGAGCAGAGAGAAATCAGTGAGTGCTAGACTCAGAGGATAACTTTTACAAGTGAACATTAAGGTAAGATGTTAGAAAGGGGACAGTCGCTCCCCGTACCCCGAATGTTTGAGAAAAGGGTCTCACATTACAATCTGAAGCAGCAGAGGAAGTTATCACTCATCTCTTCCCCTTTGCACTTGTTTCCACACCCATCACTCCTCTCTGAATCAGCTCTCTGCTCCTTAATCACTCAAAGCAAACCTTTTTAAGACCACAGTCTGAAATTGTCTAAGTAAAAACCCTCCCTAAAACCAACAACACTTTAATACGTAAATTTAGGCCAACAGACTTTTGAATGGGCGTGATTAAGGGAGCAGTAAAGTGTAAAATGCAAGTAGTGGGACTGGGAACAAGAAGTACAGAAGAAGATGGGAATCTCAAGGTGAATTTCAGTTTGGTGATTTGTAACATTGCATTACAACCTGAGTTGATGTACAAGTTCCAGTTTGCAGAATCACATGGAATTTACCAGACCTACTTTTTGAAATGTAAGGACTTCTATTTTTTTACAGAAATTAGTCCCCCGTTGCATAGCTTGGGCGATAAAATTAGAATTCTGACCTTAATCTCTGCTTGGTATTTTTTTTTTTTTTTTGTAAAGATAACACCATTCTTTTGAGAAAGACAAATAAATTTACTATGAAAACTTTATTTATGAAATAATATACCAAACTGATAAGTACCATAACAAATACTGGTTTGCAGACCAGAATTTAAGTGCACAAAAAGTAAAACATGAGTTATGCTTTGAACAAAGAGGATGACTGAAATGATGTTCCAGTTGGAAAAATAGTGCATTTGTAGTTAGAGGCAACATCGTAATACATACATGAACAGAGACTGCAAGCCTGCAGGCAACTTTAATTTTGGCACTTCCTAACTTTAAGTACTTGGTTTTGCACCTCAATAATATTCTTTTAATATTGTGCACATATAATACACTCGCAGATCACTCAGCCAAGACATAATTGATTTAATCATCCACATTTGTGAATGATTTGTGAAGCCTACATGAGTTTGCTAAGTTGCAGCCCTGCTCACTAAAAATTAAAACAGATGCCTCTATGAAGCCCTGATAATGTAAAAGGAACAGACTGAACTTTAACAGAAGTGTGACAAAAAATATTTTGTTCTTTGCTACTGTATATGTAGCCAAAACTACAACACTACAGATCTGTCAGTCCAAATGGCAAAAAAATGATTTTGAATTTTAAAAAGACAGATCAGCTTTAAAAGAAACACAAATTATATACCCTACACATTACAAGGCACCTACATAAGAACAAGGAAATAGATGTAAATACGGTGACTTTGTAAAGAAAAAAAAAACCCACTATTTTACACATAATTATAAGGTAGCATTTTTAATGGCAGAATCATTGAAATTCTTCTGCTGTTAGAAGGGGTTAGATTTGGCAGATAATAAAATTAGACACTTTCTTAATCCAGAAGATTCTTTTTGTAATCAAAAAAAATTGTAAATGCTTTGTTATTAACACTATACAAATTCAAAATAAAAGCAAACAGCCTTTCTCTAACTTAATATAGAAGAGCCTCAAATAAGAACAGTGAATCACTGTTTGAGTTATTAATGGTGGTGGCTTCAAATACGTCACATTTTTCCTATATTCAATTTTATCACTGTTAGTGTAATACTGGTTACCAGCAGTGTCTTATTTCCAGTTGGTAGTCTTTCTGCCATTCCTTTAGAGAATTTGCTGTATAACCAGTTAAGGTCTAATTGTCAGAAAGTTGCACTCAGTAGAGTATGTTTTCTCTTTTTCCAAATATCATCCGGTTTCTACCCATGAAACTGGTACTAAAATTAAAATTTCTCTTCCTTCTAAATAGGAATCAAAATTCCTATTTACAAAACTGATGTAGGCATTATGAAACCCCAGTGAGTTATGCTTTGCCTTCAGACAGCTGATTTCTGCTCTCTTCTATTTGAACCTTTTACAAAACATACGGTCTCCTTGACTCATCTTCCCAACTGTAAAATGAGGAAAACATTATTTCTCTGTTTACAGAGTAATTAGGATAAATGCACCAAAGGTCTGTGGTGCATTTAGATTCTGTGATAATACTGCTCATATGGATAAAGTTCACCATGTGTTTTCTTTCATAGCAAAGTCATCTACAGCAGTTCCCGTCCCTGAGTACTTCACATCTCAGTTTACTGTTCCCCCGCTACAACAGATTTTAAAAATAAAGTCTATTGAATGTACAAAGTCATTCAGGCTAAACTTGAAGCCCTAGAGAGGACAGGGAGCTTTTTATTTACTTCTTAAATCATAGGAGATGTCTACTTTGTAGCTTGCCGTATAGAATGAAAATTAACAACTGGAAGCTGCATTACCATTCAACATTATCCGTTAGAAAAGATGAGCAACTGTGAAGACAGACTTGTACATGCAGGTTTTCCTCTAATGTATCTTAAAAATTGGCTCCACCTGTTTAAGAGTTTTAATCCTTCATTAGCAATCACCACATTTCTTTTTATTATTATGACAAAAGTTAATTCCGCTTTATACTGTCTGTTTGATAGAGAGTTCTCAAAACTGGAAGGAAGACAGGCACACAGAAAACAAAGAAGGACAGATCTTTCCAACACTCAACCATCTTGCCAGCTTCTCTCTTGGAGATTTTCTTGGCTTTTGAAAAGCTGCATGTTTGGACAGGCTGAAAGAATTGGGGTTGTTCAGCCTGGAGAAGAGAAGGCTCCAATGAGACTTAATAGCAGCCTTCCAGTACCTGAAGGGGGCCTACAGGAGAGATGGGGAGGCACTCTTGATCAGGGAGTGTAGTGATAGGACAAGGGGTAATGGGTATAAGCTAAAAGAGGGTAAATTTAGACTAGATATTAGGAAGAAATTTTTCACTGTGAGGGTGGTGAGACACTGGAACAGGTTGCCCAGAGAAGCTGTGGATGCCCCATCCCTGGAGGTGTTCAAGACCAGGCTGGGTGAGGCTTTGAGCAACCTGGTCTAGTGGAGGGTGTCCCTGCCCATGGCAGGGGGGTTGGAACTTGATGATCTTTAAGGTCCTTTCCAACCCAAACCATTCTATGATTCTACGTTATAATCTGTAAGAATTTTGGACAGAACAAAGGAACTTTGGAAAAATGTGATCAGCAAAGAGCGACTCATAAATGAGTAGTGAAGCTCTGTGGAAAGTGCAGAAAAATTGAAACAGAAGGTGAGAGGTGAATGCAGACCTGATTTCATAATCCTTCATTCTATGCAGCAAGAAGAGTTGTAAACCCTTTCTATAATATCAGTAATTTCGATACTTGTTTTTTTTCTTGCCTCTACAGTTTAATCCCAGGGTTTATTCAAGATTTTATTTGAAAATATAGTGACCAAGAAGTAATTGCTAAGAATAACTAAGAAACTATTGTAAATTGTTTCCATTACAGGAGGACATTAAGGACAGCGGCAACCTCCAATCTCTGACCTTTGGGGAATACAAATTTTCATGCCTGAGTACACCAGCAGACATAGTTTCAGCTCTCTTCTCCTGGGGAGATACTAGTGTCATGCAATGCCTGTATCTTCATTTTATTGGACATGCACACGTTTTAAAAAGAATAACCGACAAGGATTAGAAACTAGTTGTGGACATTTTTCTGTGCCTTGCTGCTCATACCTGTATCATTTACACACATTTGATGTAAAAAGTAATGAGCCCAAGGCTTAGAGATACTTTCAAGGAACCCTCTACTGATTAAGGACTTCGGTTTGTATTTTGGCATACCAGAATGAAAGTTTCAGTAAATGGGCTGATATACAAAAATGCCTCTAGGTCTACAAGGCAAGTACCTCTGCCACTCCTTTATTTGATTTGTTCTATTTATTTTAATATCGTCTGTAAAAATAAATAAATGTGGTTTTTAAATGTTTTAAATTGCATTTCACATTTTCTTCCTACTGAATAGTCAGTACTTTTGTTATAGGACCAGGAAAATAGCTGCAGACCTTAAACCTGAAAAACGGATTTAAAAACACCACTGCTCCTGTTTGAGCCTAACAAAACATGTCTTCAGTGCAGCGCTCACTTCATTCCTACCTCAGAAAAAGGGATATTGTCGAGATTGTTAGGCATAAAACTGAACAACTTTGACAGGTGTCCCAATTTACAGATTTTTCTTCAAGGAAACCAACCAAACGCTTAATTTTAAAAACTGTCTTCTGTAGACTGTCACATATATATACCCAAATGCCTGACTTACTATATTCTCATCATAGTACACAGGCACGTGTCGCTTCCCGCACTCCCAGACTCTACGTTCACCCTGGGAGATGTGCTCTTCGCCTTCAACTACAGGGGCAGAGTCTCAACAGAAGTATCCTAAGATGCTTGAGCAGCACCTTGGAAAACAAAAAAATAATGGTATTTTCTGCACACAAGGCATATATATGAGGCATATACATATTTGTCTATATGCGGACAGTGTTCAGCATTTCCAGAGCATATGTCCAATTCACATAACAAACATACTGTCAATTGCCTTATACATCATGTGAAATCTGTGGATTAGGGAAGGTTAGTAATCTCTCATCCTGATTTGCAGCTCTGTCCCATAACATAAAACAAAAAGGAAAAAAGAAAGAAATACATTCCTTACATAACTGCTTCACTTTTCGGTTTGGATTTTTATCAAGAACACCTTAAATTTTCAATGATCATGAACTAAAGGTCTTTCCCAGTCTAACAAAACTAATGGAATACTTTTATTTATTTATTTATGTGCACACACACTAAATCTGACTTTCTGAAAAGACTGCAACGTTTAGTCACAAATATATCTAGTGACACACATATATGTAAGTATGTATATATGAAAGCCACACACAAATATATGTCAGAAACTGTGTATGATCATTCATTGCTCATGGATAGCATAAGTAAACTTGTGGGTAACACTGTAATCACCACATAACAAAATTAAACAAAATGAGGACAGTCAGTGTGACAGTCTATCTAAGAAAAAGGCCTCACAAGTAAGTGGGAGCTCAGAGCATTGTGGACTCAGCACTCAGTAGCTTATGAGTGTAAAATAAAACATCACCTTCTAATGCCTAATTAAGTCAACACAGCAACCATATTAAAAGGCTGAGGACTGCACTGAGTAAGTATGTCTGGACACACTAAATCTTCGATTATTTTCATGACCGAAAATACTTGAAATTATTTTCATGTTTGAAATTATTTTCATTTAATTCGAAATGGTTTTCAAGTCTTATGAGAAAAACATACTGTCATGTTCCTATACCACTGGCTGAAATAGGAGCACCACTTCAACGAATCACAGGCTGAGCACGTATTTTTAAAAAGTCATTGCTAGGGAAAGTCATTTATATGCATAAACTATATGTACACATGTGATACTTAACACCTGATCACATACCTGTATCAGTTCCTGTAAACAGCAAACCATAATTTATTTTTTTTTTTAGGTAACTACTGGGAAAGTGTAATCAACAGGATACAATTAGGCAACAACTAAGAAATACTTAAAATCAATCTAGAGACTTCCTGTTTATTATTATTACCCATAAGAATCTATAAAATTACTAGAGAAAGAAAGTTAGCACCCTATATAGCCAAAGAGCAAAATATATGTAATATTTAAACAAAAACAACAAAAGAAACTAGAGTAGAGAACACATTTCAAATACCATCATGGCAGTTTGGGTAAGGGTCCTTTGAAATAAATTATGCTTATTTATTTACAGAGCTATCATCATTATATCTCTAGATGCACTAACAAAATGAGAAAACACACTAATTTTACTTGAAGTTGAACAAAAAATCACATGGAAATATCCATTGTAATAACAGAAGGCAAAATGCAAACACAAATATTGAAAAAAAGAAAGAAAAAACACTTCAAGAATAACCGACCTGTGAAGAAAGACTTTGCTTACATAGGAAGTTTGAATAAATTCTACAAAAGTGGTTAAATTACAGAGAGATCTATTTGCTTTGATCTGATCCAACAAAAAGTTCATAAATAATAACAAGATTTTGGGCTGAGACAAACACCTTGAAAGAGTTATAGTCTACCCGAAGCTACAGGGCTACCAATGGAACTAGTACTACAGCTGTACAGAAAGAAATGAATAAGTATTAAAATTTTAATTGGCTGATGTACTGTCACAGTGGGGGAACTTGTGGATACAGCCCTCTCAAACCCACTCTATTTACAGAGATGAAAAAGAACAGCATGCAAATAGTAAAAAGAGATAAAACACTTTAACAACCCTACAGAACAGCAGCAGCAATCTTCTAGCAGAAAGGGATTAATCAGCAACAAAGGCAAACGGCCATTTGCCTTAAATTATCAGTTCTTCTACATAATCATTATTTGCTAGGAAAATCTTTGTACCTTCATAGCTATTATCTAAATACCCAAGATATGACGCAGTGTACAAAGAAACTGAAAGCTTTTGAAGCTAGCTGAAATCCCAGATGAAGCACATTTGTTCCATGAAGCCATTTGTTGCAAGCACACCCCAATCTGACAAACGTATTTGACATAATACAAGAAAATGCCAACAGACTGACATAAAAAAATACAAAATAATAATGCTTATTCTCTTGATGAAAGAATCCTGTCAGTGCTCCTTTCCCAAACTCTTTCTTTTCCTCTCAAGGGATGCATTCATGTTATGCGCACGTCATGCACAAATTTGAACTTTGGATTTAAACCCTTGCTTCTCTTGCATTTAAATTATGTAAATATCAAGTCCAAGCCCTGTGAAATCCAAAACAGAGAGCATCTTATCCTGTTTCAGGATAAAAACAGGCTTGTCTTCTTCCTGTTATACATTATGAACAGGCTAGCAAAGGGCCAGTCCAATATTTAAAACTATTCACTTTTTATGCCGCTTGTGGTGTTTTGGAAGTTGTCTCATTCCTGCCTCTGACTTTCTCTTATACAACTTTCACTTCTCAGGGTGATGAATACTCATTTGCCATGTAAGTTGCCAAGTTAGTATTCAGATGGTGAAAAAACTCCTTTTTTTGGTAGAGATTTAACTATCAGAAAGTGTCTGGAAATGGTTAGTAGCATACCTAAGTCACAGTTGTGAGAAAAACCTTTTCTCACAAAGGGAAGGGATGTTAAGAAAAGATACTTAAGTCAGCTGTTTCTTGCTGCAACTACTGACTGGATAATCACTGGCTTTTTGAACTCATTAGTCTGCAATCGATTAACAAATAGACAGGGTGGCTGGCAAACACCAAAGACTTTGTAGCAGCACCCTACCAGCAGTTATCCTCTATTTCTATACCAGCAGCAGCCATGATGGCTTTGCTACACACCTGCTATACCTATGTTTGAAGACGAACAACTCCACCACTAATTTGGCCTCAAATGGTACATCCCAGATGCTGGAACACTGGTATCTAGAGGTACTTCAGCTGCACCAGACAAAGTGACATATTGGACCCTCAGCTGTCATTCTGGAAAGGTGCAGAAGCCCACCCAACCCTGTGGCCTTTCTGCCAGACCCACGCCTGTATTTTGGAGAGCCCATGGGGCTGGCATGGCACTAGATGCCTGTACATAGGCAAGCAGAGCTGCTTGTGTTTCAAAGTGGTGTACTGACCCTCAAGCAAAGTCTGTCTCCTCTATCACGGCATTTCATGCTCAGGCTCAGCAAAAGAGTCCAGCCATCGAATAGCTCATTTCCCTCCTGATAATCTAGTTTTCCAGGATAGAAGTCAGTCTGTGTTAAATTCTTTCTAGCAGGAGAAAATGCTTTTTTTCCCTACTATTATAATCTAACACAGAGGTAAAGGCGAACAAAGAAGGCAAGCAAATCCCACTTTCAAAATGGAGTCTACCCAATAATGTACAGAGAAACTTGGTTCCCTACTGTGATCATGAACACAATACAAGTTCTCCATGCCATAACACTTGCTTAAAATGACATGCCTACAAACCATACCTTGGCAAGCTGGAGAGGTAGGTCTGGTCTAGATTTAAGACATGTTAACATACTTACGGCTATATAGGAACTAATTTTTTCCATGCCAGCAAAAGACTAGAAAAGTCATAGTTACACTGGCCAAAAAAGAGAGAGAGAGATGGAGAGACAGAGAGAAACAGAAAAGTAGACAGATCTTTTCGGGAAATCAACTTAAACTGTTAAACAAACTTAAAATTGTTAAACAAACAATGCTTCCAAAAAACTGTGAATATAACCTGTCTCCTCTCAGAGTTTTTAAAGACAAAATTACCATTTTCAAGTACAGAGCTGACAAAAATTATGATAACAGGACACACTGAACAAGGATGTCTCATTCCCCAACTCCAGCATAGGCAACAAAAACTCATGAGGGGGGAAAAAAAATCTCTAGCTTGTTATTTTATATATACCCTCAATTTAAGGTCAAAGAAAGCAAGCCAATCCAGAAATCTGCATGCAACAAGAACTTAACGACAGTCAGCAAATGAAGTAAAGAAAAAATAAACCTCAAGGAAAATAACTGAACATGAAGTAGGGACAGTGGGGCACACCTTCCCCCCTTTCCCCCCAAACCCCACAGACTATTCAAAACCATAAAGGGGAGGAGAAATCTCAGCTCTTGCTCACTTCACTTTAAGTTCATGAAATCACATACTTTCATTCTTTGACACAACTGTAAAAGAATGTAAATTGAAAAAAATGCCCTGCAGAACAGGGCATTTTCATTTCTTAACAGCCAAAACTTCACTGTACATTTTTAAAAGGGGTCACTTTTTCTCAAAATATCTGTTTTTTCTCAATTCCTCCAAATGCAAGTTATTTTCTTAATAATTTTCAGCTTTCCACTGTTGAACGTAATGGGACAGATAATACATGATGCACAAATAAGTCATAATGCTCTGTGCAAGTTAATAAGAGCAGTGAGATGCTGAATGTGTGATAAATCTAGACCTGAAAGTGAAATACGCCTCCTAATTAAAAATCAATTATTAAAAACAGTAAAGAATGAAAAAGAAAAAAGGCTCACTCATCAAACTCATAATGAAATCCTGGAAACTTCAGAGTTATTTGAAAAGCAGAAAGAAACCTTCAACATCTATATTTAACTAAAGATTCTTCTAAGACTCTATTGTGGGTTTCTCGATTTTATGATTAAATGGTTCTGTGAAAAATTGTTTCTGGTATCTTTTATACTTTTATCTCTTCATTCCAAATGGTCATAAAAATTAATAGACAGCATGCAAATGGCGAACGCAAGAACAAATCACCACTCTGGCTCTAGGAAAACAAAGTACACGTATGCCCTGATGTAGTTCTGAGGTGACACAGGGATGATAATCAGCAAAACCGTCAGCACCTGATCTTACAACCAGGTTTGCCAATAACATTGCCTGTTGGGTTCCTCAACAGTTCTCCTCCAGAATATGGTTTTAATACACATATTGAGTAATTCGCAAATGTCAGATCACAGTGTTTAGATAACCATTTCCAACTATTTTGTGTTCAATTCCAGAGAGATTTCAAACACAGAACAGCTCAAAAGCAGCTCAAAATCACAAAACCTGTTGCACGAGCTTGGAAAAGTGGAAATTTCTGGTTTTCATTTTCTGTAAAACTAAGATACGTATTCATATCCCCAACAGTGACAGAGAGATTAAATTAATGAGTGTTACTGAAGAGATCTGAATCCCATTATTGGAAAAAACTACATTAGTATTATGCATTATCATAAATATTCAGCATCTGCAATCAAAAGAAGGCTTTGGTGTTTACATATATAATAAAGTTTAAATAATTCACTCGCAATATTTCACGCAGAGTGCTGCTGACAATTCCTTCTGGAAAAAGGAAAAAATACGTCCAGCATTTAAAATCCAAAAACATTCAACTGGAAATGAAACTATCACTTCTACAAAGAAATGTACATTGCCAGTGACAAGTCATTTTTTTTAAGAGGCAGGAGCTTTGGGCTTCATCTGCCTGTGGCAGATGGGTGGCACAGCCAGGGGGTGCCTCCATCTTGAGCTCCCCTGAGTGAGCTCCAGCCTGCAGACCCCGTGCTCTCTTCCCTTCTTGGAAAGGACACAGTCAATGCATGCACCCAAAGATGGAGCTGCAGACACCCCACGGTGGCTGCCCAAACTCGGGAGTACTTTGGCAGCGAAATTCTCAGGATTTTTCCTGAAAAGACTTGGAAAACCTAAGAAAATCTGCTGTGAGGAGGCATCGGCTACCCCACCCGAGGGCGGCTCATGGCACCTCCAGACTACAAACACAGCCCCTCAACTACCAGCAGACAAACTCGAAACCATAAAACAGTCAAATTTGGTATTTTACCTGCATCGTAAGCAAGGGGGTATGTTGGTATCCCTCCATCAGAAGTTAAGATACCTGGGATTGTGTTTTGTGGGGCTTTGGCCATGGGGGGCTGCAGGTAGACCTCCTCTGTGGGAGGGCGTCAGGGCTGCCCTGTGCCGCCCGCAGCCAGTTCCCCACAGCCCCACCGTACACCAACACTCAGCCTGCCACGGGAGCTTCCTGAGACCTCTGAGGAAACTTCTTCAAGAAATGTTGGTAAAAGCTGAAAACAATGCCAGGGCAGGAGGAGGGAGGGGAGACGCAGAGAGGAGAAGGCACAGGAGCACACTGCCCCACCATCACCTCAGGCTGCCCTGGGGGCACAGGAGACCAGGGTGTGGGGGGTGAAGAGGGGGGGTGAGGTGTTTTTAATTGCCAATAAATTAACTTGACTGAAATTCCCCACATTTAACACATAAAATACAGGAAAAACCCCGACGTGACCCGCAGCGCAGGCTCATCGCATCTGCTGCAGAGAGAGAGGTACGTTATCTAGTGCCACGCAGAACAGACATCAACTTCTGAAGTACCGTCCAGCTGAATAAATGTCACAGAAAGTCAATAAGCAAATCCTTTCAACAGCAGCGGTGCTCTGGGAACCTGATTGGAATTTGAACATTTGCATTGATTTATATATGTATTTTTTCTGTTACCAGCTGGGAGCAAGCACTGGAGAGGAGACTGGCTCTGGAGGAACATGAAGGGCTAGCAAAGGATTACCTTTTAAAGGATTACCTTTTAAACAAAGAAAAATTTGGTGTACTGCAAACAACTAACTCAAGTCAAAAGGAAGAGATTAATCCAAAAGGATTACCAGGTAATGCTTCCCTGTACTTTAATGTCCAGACACACAGCTTCGAAACATGAACTGTTTTATTTAGATACCCGCGTGCAGTTATCAAGCCCATTTTCACGGTCCACTTATAAGAAAGACCTGTTCAGTTAGGGCTGTTAAAACAAAAGCTTTGACGACTTATCCTCAAGCCTCACCAGCAAAAGTGATCTTCTGTCTTTTCACAGAACCCTTTCCTTTACCCTTGCATATGTAAGCTCTGATCATCAACTCCTTTTAACTCCAGCCAGGGAGGAAGATTAGTCGCTGCCTGTACCGCTCCTGCACTGTGAAATTTCCAGAACTGAGCTCTTTTACTCTCCTCTGGGAGGCAGGGGAAGTCACAGAAAACTGAGATCAGGCTCTTCATGGATTGGCTTTTTTTTACGGAATTGTTAACACTCATGTAAGCTTTCACAGCCACGGTACTACAGTATTGCAAAAAGCAAAACAACATTGATCTACTACAATAAAACAGCATACATATATTTGGAAACAATATACACTAAACGCACTTGAGCATCTCTGTCTTAGTAGCAGACAAGTTGGTAGAATCTTATACGTGCATCAAAGATTTGTATTGAAATCTACTTGAGTATCCTGGCAAACAGGATGTAAGCCACCATTTAAAAAAAAAGTACAAAGAAAAAGCCTCATTAATTTACTAAAACAAATTTTTACTGTGTTTTAATTAAAACTGTGTATTTAACACACTTTCAAGGTTGCCTTGAAGAGAATTAAAAACCCTAAATACTTAAATACAACATAACATAAGGCAGCTCAGTTCCTTTATGTTTCAGTCAGCCTCACGTACAGGCCAGTCCTAGTCTAATCCAGCCAGGAAACTCGATTCAGCAGCAGTCACAAACCCTGCCTCTTGATGATATGAAATGCTATGAAATGTTTTTCCCGTCTAATAATTTTACATTTCCATCTTTTGAACTTATCACATATTATTTTATAACCAACTAAACACTTCATTTGTTCACACATATATTTCACACTTACTTATAAATACAGCATTAAGCAAAGACTCACCTCCTCCACCTCCAAGAAGGCTGGAATTAGCTGCAAGAAGAAGAAAAGAATAGTTAGCATTAATCTTCCTAAATACAGATGGAACCAAAACAGAATACGTTCACAAGAGATTTTCCATTTTTTCAGTGACTTTGCTACTATTCACTTATCCAAAAACATTTATTGCAAAAACAATCATATATGTAAACTGTAATCGTGGTCTTTACCGTTGTGCTATTTTGCAATACCTTTGAACATATAAGCTAATAAATAAAAAAGTTATACAGTTATTGAATTTGTTTGAAATTACAATCTTGAATTTATAATTCTATAAACCACATTCCTTTGTGATTATCAAATGAAGTAAAAGTCTTTCATTTTAGAGAAACCTAAATAGACTTTGATGCAACTTTTGATTAGCCCTCCTTGTTTTCTATGACATGGGACCTTTGAGGATGACTATGAGAAACCTTGGCCCCATTGATATAAAAGTGTGCTTTACCATTGTATGCAATTAAGTTAGGATTTCACTGAGTATGCTTAATTGCCTCTGTACTGTAACCACCCAGCTACCCCTGCCAGAAATGGATAAATTGCTCATGGAAAGCAATTTTCAGAGCATGGTGATGCAAGATGGTCCTTCAAATTAAGCTAGCACAACAGGAGCCAAGCCAAACATTTTCCTTTCCCTGCCCAGGCAAAAACAGAAGGAAAACCTAGGCTTCTAAACCTGCCTTGAATAAAGTGTCCACCCTTTAGGTGTGTGGGAAACAAATCCCTGTCGTATCATAATACAGATAAAACAGTATCAAAGCAACAGTATAAGGTATGACCACAGCTATTTCTTACTGCTTGCTGATGAGTAAAGGAGAAGCAATAGCAAAACCATTTCCTGCTCCAGGACAAGAGTAAATGGAAAGATACACAGAATAAATTTGGTGTTTTTCAGTATCCAAACTTTCTACTGTTATACATTATTGTTTATACGATTTCTCTCTGCTTCTGAAATAGAAGACTGTAAACAGCGAATTCCCTGCTGTTGTCTTCCATCCTTTTCCTGAGACTGTCACAAAAAATCAAGTTACCTTTGTCTTCCTCAGTTCTTCTTCAGATATTCTACAGACACCTCTGAGCTAACATGCACTTTCAGCTCAACCATTTGCAGCCAGCTTTCCCTTACACTGCAGTAAAACTGTCTTCATCAAAAAGCTCAATTTTCCTTCAAGTAGCATACCCAAGATCCCTGATTTTAGAAGCAACATATATCATTATTACTATTATCTTACAATGATTCAAGAAATACCTCTGTGTTATTCAAAATGCAATGTTCTTTAAAGAAATAAATATGCAGCTTTATATCCAGCACAGCAGAAAAAATAAAATCAAAATAAACTGCAAACTACTGGGACATCTGTGCATCCTAGGACTAGCTGTTCCTATACTCATTGAGTGAGTGAATTGCTGAGTTCAAGACCCAGAGGGATGTTTATCTTTCTGATCCAACTCTGGTTCTAATAATCTGTAAGATTAGATGAAGGAAAATTGGGCAAATAATCTTTTGTTTCTAAAACAATGCCATTTGTAACCTTTTTCCAAGAAGTGCCTGACTTCCTTTTTGCTGTCTGCATTCTTCCTTCAGATGCAACTCAGTAACTACCCACTATTCCTTTTGGCTCAGATTTCTGACACATCACTGAGGTGAACTGGCTGATGGAGAGATACACAAGTGGCAGAATGGTATGGCTAGGAAAGAGAAGATGGGGCAACACAGTTTGGAGAACTCAGGACAAATCCTCAATTTCGGCTGTTATATTAGCTCAAGAGCCTTAATGTATCTATATCCCATCTATCAACTGCATTGCTGGGACATCACTGTTACATTTACTTTGTATTTACATAGCGTAACAAGACTCTTGGCTATCCTCTATGAAGTGCTAGCAGGTGTGCAGACATATTGCAAAGAGTGCCACAGAACTTCAGTCTTTCTCTATTTACCTGTGTTCACTTCACCGAAATACACTATTAGAGACACAAATCTAAAATAGCCCCACGTATTTCTACAGCAGCTTCCAAAGGACTCCTGCAACAGGTAACAATACCCTCCCTGCAGTAAAGCGAGTATTATCTGAGACAAAATTCAGCATACTTCACATCAGAATTAAATAGAAGTAACAGTGTGTCATCTACTGCCTGCGATTCAAGATTATTCTTTTTGGCACTGCAGAATGCACCTACAATAACACTTCTAGTTCATGAATGAGTCAAATTCTAGGATTTCAGTTATTATGTTTGAGAGACTTGAGACACAGCTAAGACCTGCTGTACCTCCGTGTAACCAAAGTTTCCACTGCTAAGTTTCTTCTGATAACCAGCCAACACCCCCATTGCAAACTCTCATTCCCTGGCTTCTCAGAGAATTATGTTTCTCTCATTAACTTTTCTTGAGAATATTCATCTTTCCAATACTTTCTAAAATTTGTTAATAACATGTAGTATAACTCAGCATCACACACTTCTCTATAGAAACAGCAAAAACAGTTCAAACATTTTTGGCTGCAATGCATCTGTTACAGCTATTGAAATTGCAGTAATAATTCATAGGCACTTTTTTTTTAATCATTATGCTTGACGATTAGGAGGAAAATCAAACCATTTTCCTATGATGCCAGGAAAGAACACGACTGAATTACATTTACTGCATCCTTTCCAGATAGATACTGTGTCACTCAAAAAGCAAGAACTTTTATTTTCAGATCTTTTGGATTGTACCCAGAAAGTTCAATAAAATACACTTCTTTTTCCATTTTGGGGTAAGTCTTACCATCAAAGAAGTAACTTGTCACTTAGCACCTAGTGAATACTTTTCCCCAGTCAGAGCTGAAGATTTTCACCTGGACTCAAAGAGGAGGTCAGCACAGCCCCACAGCTGTAATCCCATCATATGATGGAGCAAGTATTGCCTCTCTTCCTCCCCCAAGTGTTAATCTACAGCTGCATTTTGTCCATCAGTGCTCCCAAATGATTAAGTCTTTCAGAACACTCTGAAAGGGGCTCCTGCTGTAGTGGTTCAACTATGGGTAGGTATGAGCAACCAGCAGTGGGACTCTGGGAACTTTCAAAGCTGATGCAGTGCAAACTGCCCCCTTAGGCTGTGCCCCTACGCTGTGCATTTGTGAAATACTAGGTACTGAGCAGGGAGGCCCTGAACCAAAGTGGACCTCTAGGTGAACCTCACAACCTAACAATATACCTAGTATGTATAATATTGATCACATATGCAATGTATAACCTTATGAACATATGCCAGTTTATAAAAGCTTTTGTTGTAACGCTTATAGAGAATTGCTCTAACGCTTGATGTAATAGTTGTGTAATGGCAGCCCCACTTGCCAAAAAGAGATATACCTATCTCAAACCTTCATGACAGAAGGTAGCAGGGCGGTGACAGGCATTGTTTAAAGACGCATAATCAAAGATAACCAGATGCCTTTACTTCTTCTTAACCTTTTCTCAGGCTCTGGCCAAGTGCGGGAAAAAAGCTAACAAGGAAGAAAAAAAAAACTCCACCAGATGTTTTTTGCAGCTTAAGATATAAAGTTGTTTATTTAACTGTATAAAAGCGGGGACCATTTGCAGGGAAATTTGGAAGCCTCCTCTATACAGTGGACACACCGTATAGAGATTTCCCAATTGCCGGGATGAGTTCTCCAAATCCTTCGCTGTAAACGGGCTCCCCAGCATCTGCAGATCTGGATGATGATAATATAGGGCAATCGGTGATGTATCTTTCTTAATCACTATCGCTAACTCTATGTAGTAATGATTAGGTGCATTACCTTATTTTTGTGCTTGCTATAGTATGCTTGTTGTCTTGCTGCTTTACCTTCTCTTGCTTTATTTTCTCTGTACTATTTTCCTCATTACTTTGTCACTTTGGACATAAGTAAAAATGTTTACTTTTTTTGGTGCCTGTGTCCTTTGTGCTATCCCCGTCGATTGGCAAAACAGCGTGCACAACTCTCCCACCTAACTCAGGGCATGCCCAGCCTTAGGTAGCATATGTTACATCATTTGTAGTCAACTAGTAAATCCATTTTGACTAACCTCTTGTCTTTATTTCTCTATTTCAGAGCTGAACAAGATTCTTGAGTCAGAGGAGAGCTGGGGTAGAGGAAAGAGGAAGACTGAATTGCTACCAAGTTACCAAGGCAAATAACAGTAAAAGAAAACAAACAAGCATAAGAGAGGCTCCACAGAAATGTGAGCTAAAGACTCCTTGCACCCCATTTCATTCACCATGTTACCCTTTCAAGTTGGCCTGCCCAACTTTTCTAAAATTGCCTCCTAACAAACTCCTAACAGTCTCCAGTAGATTCCCAGGCATTAACTCTGACAATCCACTCACAATACAAACCTTAAAATATTACTTTAATATGTACTCATTTATGCTAAGAGGACTGATGATATAGAGTGGTCAGGCAGCCAGAAGACTACAGACTTCCTTGTCAAACTGAAATATAACACACAGAGGTGAGAGCTCATCTAATTTTAAGTATTTTAGCCTGTATCAGTAATATAGGCTTCAATACAAAACAATAATTAAAAAAAACCAACCAGCCATACTGGGGGAGCAGTTCTTGTGGTGTATTTTAAATAGTGGTTTCAGGATGAGACAAATGACAGCACAGGATATGCTGTGCATTGCCACTACTTTAAAAGGATTCTTGAACTCCGTTTGTTTGAGAGGCAGATCTCACCTTCACAGTCCGCCTCAGCAGAGAGAATAGACATACATCCAGAAGAAATAATATGGCTTTCAGCCCTATAGTTCTAGATTTCTTTCTATTAGATACATTAGAAGCATTAGCAGTAAAAAATGTTTCTACAAAGTTGAGACTCATCTATAAAAAAAAAAAAAATCCACTCTAAAAAAAAATCCACTTAGAAGAAAAAACAGTGTCTAATCACAAACTATAACAATTTAGTCCTTAATGAGATGTTTATGACCCCAGATTCAACCAGAAACTCAGTATTTCAAATGACTCGGCACCTCAATGGACAAGACTTTTACACTTTTTAACATAGAGGAGCAGCACATGAACATTGGTCTAGTCCACCCAGAAAAATCCAGTCTTGCTCTAAGAAACAAAATTCCTTCCAAAACACTTCTGTGGGGAGAGAGGAAAAAAAGGAAAAGAAAAATAAAAGACCTGGAAGGAAAGAATTCAAAGTAAGCTTAGTTTCTCATTATGGAATACCCACAATGAAATTTCAGGCTACTAAAATATACAAATTGGAATAATGAATATACCAACCTATTTGACAAATAAGAACTGTACCTGAATGTTTTAAATCTCAGCCTTCTTAATGAGTTATGTCATATAGCTTTCTAACACTTTTTTTACCGAATACGCAGACCAGAAAGTCTGGCACAAGTCTTAACATTTTCCTCAATGTTCTCTTTGCAACAGCATCCTTGCCAAGAAGCAGGATTATCTGAAATTTTGTGGAAAGCAAATGAATGCCGAAGAAGTTCACCTCAAATGAAACTGAAAATCTTTCTGCGCTGTAAGCCAAAAGGTATAAAAAGTGAAAAAGGATGTATATAAGGGTTGCTTAAACAGACATTTGCAGACACAAAATTGTTTTTTCTGCTGTCAGTTCTGTGGAATTCAGAAAACAGAAATGATGTGAATATCAATTTTTGTGATACCTCAGGAGATAACATGATTTTAGCTTTGTTAACAAAATAGCTGAATAAGTCTGGCTACTTTTTGTTGGCATATACCCATCTGACAACATTTTAAAAACGTAAATTCTTCTGGGAGCACATCTTTGTCAAGTATTAATGGCACTAGTAACTTAAATTGACATCTATGTCATGCAGCCATGCATCTGTCAGTATAATAAAAATATACTTCTAAAAGATTACTTGATATTGTCTGACTTTGGCAGCAGATGTTTGAGCTTATTTTGATGTAAAAAAGATTAAATATTTTTGTCAATACTTTCTAATTGTGAAATTTATTCAAGAAGACATCTTTATAACTGGCAGTGCTGTAAGATGCAAGACATTCTATTGCCTCAGACACCATTTTTATTCATCAATAAAACATCATAACAGGCAGCTGGTGAGCAGAGTACCAGTAATTTATGGAACGGGAAGCTACATTTCTTCTACATGTTTTGTGAGACATCCTTACCTGTCACTGCATTTTGTTTTATCTCTTCTCAAGAAAGCACTGAGAACAAAGAAGAGTGAGCTAACAAGTGCACCTTGTACATTCAATCATTTTTAACACAAAATGTGTTTTGGTGCCTGAAAGTAAAATGCTTTAGGCTTAAATATCATGAAGTAATTTCAAAGTATATATAGTAAATAAAATACAGCCATACACAATATACTACGCTATAGTCACCACAACAATTAACTTTCCTCAAAATACTTCCTTGCGCACAAAGCCATGGCAATCCAGAGAGGTAAAATAATATTATAATAACAGACTGGGACAGATTTCCGAAGTTATGTTAAGTGCCTAATGATGTAAAGCAGAGACTACTGGAAATTAGAAAACCACCCAACCTACAAAATAAGATCAACTTAAAATGTTTAGGCACATCAGTAAGTACCACTGTTAGCATCTTCAGACACCTATACACCTTCTGTAAATACAGCCTTCAGTTACTTACTCAGTATGGAGGGTGTGACAATAACCTGCCTGCAACTGTACACCAGAAAGAGCTCTGTAATACATTTAGCAGCAATTTACTGTTTTCTACAGGGTAGAATATTTCTACAAACAAGGTGCCTCTCTCTATACCTGGGAAGGGCTTTCGCCTCTCTGGACTAACACCAGTTAGCCGAACCAGGATTGAATCCTTTGGCTGATGCACAAGCTGGAGCCTCACTTGACAGCTATGCCATGAGTGCAGGGGCCGTGGGCCAGTCCCCGTGGAGGGATGAGTGCTCTGCATGCACTCATGGCCCTCACGCCACAGCTCCTTGGAGCAATCCTTGTATCAGCCAAAGATTTGGCCCCAAATCATTCTACTCCTGAAGGCTGCTAAGACACTTGTGAGTTCAGACAAATAGTTTTGGGCTTTGCTTGCTTTTAACAGGTGAGTGAGGGCAGATCATATTTGTAATACACACCCAAAAAGTTGAGCTTCCCTGTGTTAAGAAAGCTTCTCCTCTTCTACCCATAAAAAACCTCTGCAAATACAAGTGAATGTCTACCCAGTCTTACTTAGTAAAAAGTAGCAACTTCAAGCTCTCCTCCTAAAAAGCCAAGATGTCCAGAAACATGACCTGATGAGTCCAAACAACTCAGCTTAAGAAGTTTCCATCATCTGTGTCAGCAAAACAGCTGATGTGACAGACAAAAGGGACTAAATTTTCCATGTGTTAACTTTTCTTCCCCAGATACTGAATGTGCACACTACAAATTTGTCTTGCTTTAACCAACAGGAAGCTTTGTGTAATTTTTTAAAAGTATTTTGTATTTGGACCTAATAATATAGATTTGTGGTTTACTCCAGTCATATAACTTGTGCTGTTCTATTCCCCTCTCACAAATTCTGTATACAGAACAAATTGTTAAAACCAAGTTTTGCCATCCTCACAAATAAAGTAGTCATTATCTCCAATTTCAAGCTTGTAAATGGTATTTCATAGGTAGTTAAGGAAATAAAAAAATCAGCATACTACTAAGTGTGCTGGAGTTGATCCTGTCAAGGAAATTGCTTTCAGAACATTCTGAATTCAATAAGGAAACAATAACTGTCACAACTTTTCAGTTATTTTTCTTTTTCTAATACATTACCAACTCAACATATAATGTGCATTTATTCAAGGAGGCTATTTTTAAAAGTTATATATTACACCCATTAAGCTTAATCAGCCATATGCAAAAGATCTCTTAAATATTATACGAAAAGTTAAAAACAAAAAGAAAAAACAAACCAAAACAAACCACCAAACCCACAAAACCCAATGTAGGCATGGCAGCAGCCATCAGCAGCATCATCGTACTGTGGAAAGAGTATAGAAATAAGCAGAAAACCATCAGTCTGGCATTTAAAATTTAGAGCACATTGGAGGCATACCTTCAAAGTAGAAGCAGCAAAATGACAGGTTTTTACCTTACCGTGAAACACACTAATTGCTTTAATGCAGAGCAAGGAAAATTAGCAGAAACTGAAGTTGTCTAACTCATACTGAGAAAAACACATCACAGAAAGTGTTTGGCCTAGGAAACTTCCTAAATGCTGCTCTATAAACTTCCATATGGACTGAATATTAGGCTCCAACTTTACACGGAGCTTACACTTCACAGTAGCCTGAGGACTCCAATCACCACAATTGCTTCTTGGTGGGGAAGTCAGTCAACCACAGCAAAAAATGTAACTTAAAACAATATTTAAAAAGCCAGATGAGCTTGTTTTTAAGAATGGTATTCATCAGGGCATCTTCAGTCCCAAACACAACCCCACAAAACATTTTTAAGTGAAATCCTGCAAAAACAGCAGTTCACACATTCACCCCAATGAAATTCATACCCTTCATACCCACTCGCTGGTATTATTTTCAACTAGACAGAAACATCTATTCCAAAACAAAGGGAAGAAAGTGATGCAGAAGGAAAAGGTTTCCTGTCAATGCCTCATGAAGGACAGTTAGAAGAACCCGTTTGATGAGGCCAATCTCATCCTTGGGAGGGAGGAGACGACATTTCTGGAATCAGAAGCTGCAATTTGAATGGGAAGGAGCTAGTAAAGGCTAAACTGGCTGGTAAGCACAGAAACGTCCATCATCATGTTCTGTGTGAACCCCTTTGCAGAAGGCATGCTCATTTTTCACATCCTTCTCATTCTTTCTGGCAAATGTGAGAAAGGCACGAAGCAGGAATAATTTTGTTCTAAAACATGGTTTGATAAATTGTCACACACATTACCAGATGCTAAAGGGAAAGCTATGAATTAAGATTTCATCCATTTTGTGTGTCAATTTGTGGTTTGCTCAACCACTTAAAGTTGCCTTCTACATCATCAAGGTATTTTAAAATACAGCCAAGCTGAAATGTAAAGCAACAGGAACATATTTCAGGGCAGAATAATAAGGAAAAAAATATTCAGGTCTACAACAGCCAATTCTTCATCTCAAAATTTGGGCCATTTGCGTGGTTTGAAAATGCAACATGAAAGGGAATCAAAGTGCTGCAGTATACAATTAATCAATTTAAGCAGAGCCATCATCAATATTTAAAACCTATGCAAAATAGAGGTAGTCCCAGGTTCTATCTGTACAACTAGAAAAGCAGTTTTGGTAGTAATTATTTCAAAATAACTAGTGAAATTTATATAATAGATGTATCTTTCCAGTATTCCAAAGGAACTGGAAAAATGTTATCTGGAATAGAGAAAAAAATTACAGTGGCATTCTTTATGCTTTCTGTGCTACTGTCTTTTCAAAATTACAACCAGCCCTGAACCTCCCAAAGTCTACCTGTACACAAGAGCTACCTGTACCCCATGAGCTTTTTCTTCTTTTTTTTTTTTTCTTTAACATTGGCATGGTACTTCTGGTGTGCCTAATCACAAGATTTCATTTTAATTTCTTTTGCTAGGAAATAATTGCATAATATTTGATTTCAAGATGGAAAATGTCTGACTGCAAAATGTTTTAATAAAGCAACAATTATGCTCTGAAAATCAAAAAGAAATCCAAAGATGATAAAAACTAACATATTTCAATCTTGAAACATTAATATTCAACGTTCAGGCTTCAAAACAATAAAACCTCCTAATTCGTTATGAAATCAAAAGCTACTGCTGAAAAGAAGCTACTCGGGGCCTCGCCCTGACAGCAGCACAGTACATTTTTCAGTATGGTAACCAGGAGCAAGAGGTACCCTGTGGTACCGGTGTACCCTGCAGTGCATCCACACCCCATGGTGCTTCTGATATACTCCAAAGCAGCCTAAGCAAGGTCAGTCCTGGCTACAGCTGCAGCGCTGACCTCAGTGAGCCTGTTTTCAAGTAAAAATAGTAAGTGCCCACACCACTGTTTTTTTCTTTGGATATTAACACCAATGAACACTATTAATTTTAAAGAAATAAAAAGAAGAAGAAAAAAGAAAGGCAGAAAAAAAAAAGGCACACCTCATGCCCTACCAAAAACAGCCCTCGCACTTTTTTCCAGCTATGCAGACAAGACTTCACTTGCAAATTTTGCCGCAAAGTTAGAGGAAGGCAAGGTGTTATTGCACTGCTTTTGCAAGAGCAGCCTGGAAGGAAGATTTTGACAACGAATTACAAGCTCCTGCAAGCAACTAGCGCAGACATGTAGGATCTGAAGAGCCTGCAAGTAAAGCACCAAAGTAAAGTCTACTTTAAAATGCATCCAACTGAGTGAGTGTAACATGCTCTGCATATGAACACGTTGTGTAACCTCTCTAATAATCCTTTCTCTACATAGCCTGAAATGAGAAGCAGCTCCCACTGTGGTCAGTGTGAGCCACATTACAGAAAAAAACAGAGAATCTGGTTATGTATTTTACTGTAGGTTGTTTTTTTTTTAAACATCTGCCCAAACTGTTGCTATAGGGCTAAATATTTGTACAACGATGGCCAGGGATTCCTTTATAAGGGAAAGTGGAACATAATAACCTGCATATTTCAGTCACACCAGGAGTAATGCATTATTACAGTAAAATATGGACTGGATATCTTACACTATTCATAAGAATATTGTCCCAAATCTTTCTGCATACTGTTGTTAAATATGCTATCCATACTTTACCTTAACTGATTGTTTCAAAAAGATACGATCTTTAAGCTAAAAAAATAAATCTTGAGAAGACCATAAAAGATATTAAGAAAACAGTGTAGCCATCAACTTCCTCTATCAGAGAAATCAAAAATTGCCCCTTTTATGATAAAAGTAAGTCAACTTAGTCAGAGATCGATCTATTATCGTCTCCATTTTACTGTTCCTGGAACATCCTATCCATGAAGTTTCTTGAAATGGAGAAACATAACCTGAAGTTTTAAAAAATACACAACAAAAAATATATTTACTGTTAGTTTACTATTTTCACATGCCCTGAAACTTAAAAAAAAAAAAAAAAGCACCCTCTATTCAGGAACTTTAAAGAAAATGGAGAATGTAAGCAATCAAAATGATGTGAAGGCCTGTAGATCTTTTCAAAGGCATGACAAAGCCAAGAGCCCAGATGAAATCCCTGGCAATGACAGGATTTCAGATTGTGTAGGACAGGTTCTTTGTTCCTGTCAGGTTGCTGGGTGTTTCTAATCTTCCCTAGTTTGCAGATGCTCTCAGTTCATGATTTACCTCAACAATCATCAGGTTGGAGCCACACTTCTCAGTTACCCGCCTATCAAACAGTGCTCTGCACGTTATTTGCCTTCCCATCAGCTGCGTCCCTGCTCCTTGTGTACCCCATGGCTGGGTGAGAAGTAAAGCAAGGAGTCATTTTATCATACTCTCAAGATAACCCTTTAATAGTAACGTTACAGGCACTTCTTAATGATGAAGGAGATCAAAGCTATTATAAAAAATGCAGTAAATAGGCACTGTTGTTATAAGACTGTGTATTCAAATAGATAATATCTGACAGAAGCACTATTAAGGCTTTGATGAAAAATTTACTGAGGTTAGGCTGGACAAGAATCTTTCGTTTTCTCTGAAGCGTAACAAGAAGGTAGGCTGGCCGCACTGCCGCACACCAATAACGCCATGCAGAAAGAGAAACAGTCAAGCTGCAACACCTGATCAATAACTTCATCGTATATGCACCAGAGAGTCATCCCTGAAATTCCCCATCCTTGCTTCCTGCTCATTCCACTGGTCAAATTTAGATGTGGAAATGTTGCCCATATCAAGCAGGACTCATGCTACTTTGTCATGTAGGACTGTTCCCAGTCAGACACTATATTTCAGCTCTCTAGAGCAGCCACGACTTTTGGATGCAGATTAGAAGCCCACACGTGGCAGACTGATTTCCCTATATGGCCAACAACATGAGGTAGGCATGGTCAGGTGGCAATGTCTGAACCCAAGGTGTGAACATTTTGTGAACCCAAGACGGATTATGTGAATTCACCCTTTGGTGGCAAAGATGCTTGTGGTTACTTTACCACCATCACCAGAAGCGCTTCCACCACAAATCCTTTCAGCTATAACCACTACCCAAAACCACAAGAACTGCTTGTACTTGCTATTTTTGCTAACATTTTCTTTCGGTGCTCTTAATAACAGTTTGCCCATTGACTCAAGAGTAGTACCACCGTGTAAAACAAATAAACTAACAAGCTTGACCCTTTGCCTGGACCACAACTCAATCACAAGCTTTTATTTACGCCATACCACCTAATTCTCAGAGGCATTCTCACTGAAAGCTTCAATAGAAAGGACTGAGGCTCAACAATCAGAGCTTAGGACTGAGGAAACAAAGCAAAATACAATTATCCTACAACCAATTTCTACAGGCAACTAGGCTGAAGATAATTTTGGGAAAGCTGATCTAACCCTTCAGAATATGCTGTTCCTTTTTTCCCTGTTACTGAGTATTTTTAAAGTGTTGATCAAACAAACACTTCTGTGTTTTTGCTTTTACTTATCTTTCTGCAAGACAAAAAAGGGGACAAATACATGTTGCACAAAAACCATACTAGGACAAATGTGTGCTGTCCAAGTTTAGTCATTTTTCTCTCCAGTGCTGCAACATATACAGCTCAACTATCTAGATCAACTTTATAGAAAAATGTTATTAATAAGTTTGTATTTGAATAAGTTTTTCAGTCCTTCACCTTATAGCAGGAAAATTCAAAATATTTAGAAGCTCCAAGACTTCATATGGACCTTTTGCATCCAGGTTTACTATGTAACTCATAGTGATCTATCCGACATCTAGGAAACACTAACAGGGATGCTCTCATCTAATTTGTATATAGCAAACACTTCATTTCATTATTTTAATACCACTAGTGCAATTTGTGAGTCAGCTGAGTACTTTGGAAAAAATGTACTGAGAAAACAAAATTACAATTAGGCAAAGTACAAATGTTGCTTATATGAATACAGAGACCAGCAATCTCAAAGGACATTACAGCCATTTTGTTATATATAAGCACATCTGTAAGGCAGGTAAAGTATGTTTTTATAGCTGCTTAGAAAAGAAAAAGATTAATCGTCTTTTAAAGCTCTGTATAAAATTATTTCTCTAGTGGCAATTAATAGAGAGGGGCCCCAAAACACCAGTCACATGCTCTAATCATCAGGGAGAAAGAAACTAAATGGCAATTACAGAAAAAAAAAAAAACCAACTTCAGTGAATATGGAAAATTCTGTTTTCTCTTGGAAAGCAACTACAGCATTTTCATATTCTACAATCACATTAGCAAAGAAACAGTTGAGTGGATGGCTAGAGAAGATCTTTTCTTCCCAAAGCATCAGGTAGACAGATTACAATACCAAACCTACACTACTAAATACATAGCATAGGTTTATGGTCATCATTTGCAGGAAATATGGCCTGTTAATTTATTTCTAATAATCTTGTGATCTATAATCCATAGATTGCTAGATCTATACATATTCTACCAATGTGCATAAAAGCCATAAACAATCAAAAAATTTTACTAGAATTTGTTATGGGCAGCAAAAACCGTATTACACTGGCTGGAAGAAGTGACTGCACAGGAACACAGCTCTTTTCTTCCCCTAAAGTCTCAGGCAGGCTTTTTCTTTATGCTTCAAACAAATTAAATCTACCGCAATTAATGATTATAGTTTTTTTTTCCTTCAATCAGCCAATATTCCTCTAGGAAATTAACTTAGCTATTAAAAGCCTAAAGGCTGGAAAGGAACCTAGTTAGATGAGTTTTATTTACCTCCTCTGTATTGCCTGTGTAATCAAATGCAGTTTCCTCACCAGTTTAATTCTAATCAGTTTAATTACTGAAAATTACAACAAAAAATAACCCCTTACTTCTTACACCAGAACAAAGGAGAAAAGCTACATGTGGTAGCACAAGAATACTGGGTGGCAACAGTTTGATACTGCATGTAAGGGAGAGGAAATGACCGAAAATAAAGGCAAATTCTAATATTCCTTAGACAACAGCTATCAGACTGAGGAGGTGGAAACAGCAAGCCACAAGCCAAGAATAAAACTCAGTGCAGACTACTTCCAAGGTGTGAAATCAAGAGAAGAGTTTATTACTTCAGTATTGCAAAATCTTCATTACACAGGACATGTTTAGCTCTACTGAGTTTTAAGTTTATTTCCTACTCAGTTGTTTGGTCAAATTCTTGCTGCAAAGACCAATGGAAAAGCAAAATATGCACCACCCGAGCTGACTTAATTCTCTCTTTCCCACCAAAAGAAAGCAGCATAGGAGAGCTGTACATGCACATGGAGAGAAAACCAGGCTAGAAACCACACTCTTTTCTTGCCATACCTCTAAAACAAAATTGGTCTATTAGTCCACACTAAGGAAGGAGAAACCAAGGGAAAAAACATGAAGATAAAATGTCCAGTGTTGAAAAACACCCTGGGGGAAACCAAAGTGAAGAATAACAGCAGGAAGAAAAAGGATCCTTACAAAGAAGTCCAGGATTGAGACACAAAGGAAAAAAGGAGTGAAAGTATAAACTTCTAATTGAAATGCTCTTTTCTACATGATATAAAAATACTGAGACAAAAGGTCTCTTAAACAAGTCTGTTAGACACACACAGATTTATATAGCAATACAGAGAGTAAGCAATGCATGCTTTCTTCCACTTAATTTTCACAGCAAAAGTATTTCCTAGTGTTATGAAACTCACTTTTAAAAAAGTAATTATCTCATGGTATGTTTCTCTCATATCTTGCCACGAGGAAACTTCTGTGCTGATCAGAAAAATACAAGATAATATCATGCTTTTATTTCTTTTCAAATACACAAAACATAAAACAAAGCCATTCTTTTATTGCATCTTAATTTCTTTTTATCATTTTTCCTCTTTCATCATTTTTTCCAGGCTTTACTGTTTACTTCATAATTTTAAGGAACTCAACCAAGGCCACTTTAAATCTCTGTCACCCTGATGACTAATCCCAGTAATCTCATTTAAACTGCTAGTTTACTTTCTACCAGTTCTGCAAAGCCATCTGATTTGCACAAGAAAGGGGTAGGAGTATGCTGGCGACTCTTACTGAAAGACATCTTGGTCACTGCAGAAAGTGGAAAACGAACTGCGATAAAGCAAGGACTGGTGCTAGTAAGAGAGATACCAGCACTTACAAGTCAAAAATATTGAAACAAATTATTTTATTTTTGTTGAATTCACCAATCAGACAGCTTTGTCTTTTGTAATGTGCACTGTGGAAAAGAGAAATTCTAGCTCACCACAGACAAGAATTGTAATCCTTCTCCAAACAGGAAACTTGGGAAATCCAAGACAAGTTTTTAACTAATTGCTTTCACCGATCTTTTAATAATGGAAACTGGGCAGGATGGGGAATACCACAGCAGTACTTAGCATCCTGGAATCTGCACAGAAACATGGAAAGTTAAACCATATAAACTTTAATAAAAGGCAAACCATGCATGTTCGTGGTGAAATATGTATTTTTTTAAAAGACCACTTTGTTGCAAGACAACACATATGCTTTTCACAAAGTCTCCTGCTGTGCCAAGATGTCTGTAGCTATGAAGTCTTTAAAAATTCCTTAGTTTGTAAAGACCTACAGAGAGCAGTAGTATTGTGATGAGCAAACACACCAAGCCTGTGTAGGAGTCTACAGTGCTCTGCTGAAGGGACTATCTAATCAAGGACATCAAGATATAGTCTCAGCATGGAGAATCCTCACACTTATGTAAATACACGTCACTTATTCACAACCTTTGTTTAAAAACACCAAGCTTTGAACATTTAAAAGGCTGTAGTGTTATGGGACAAAGTATATTTAACAGGACAACAGAACTCAATCAAAGCTTTTAAAAGTTGAAGACTTAGATAAAACATCCTCAGGTATCCTTACCCACTCCCAATTGCTTTATCATAACCACTGAAGAGGATATTTTATCCAGTCCTTTTCCAAGTTTTTCCTAGATTTTTCATCTCTTAGAAGATGGGGAAAGCTGCACGGTACCTTGCAAATCCTGAAGGTTCTGACTTTTGAAGCATTAATAGAACTCCCACTGAATACAACGGAAAAATAATTTAAATATTCCAGAAGCATGGATGTATTAGCAGGAACTCCTCATGGCTTTTAGCCTGCTCCATTTGTGATAAAATTTGTTTTTCCTCTGTGAGATCAACAATTGGAAAACTATCATAATCACAGGCACCTTTCCTGCAACAAACTGAATAAAACTTCCATCAAGGCCCACACTAACTGCATCACATACAGCCGATGAAGACAGCTGTTACTAATGTGATCAGATTATATGTTCCACAATTGCAATTTCCAAATTAATCTTTAAAAGAACAGAACTATATAAGTTTGATACACCTAAGATGGTTCTTTAAAATTATGAAAAAAAAAAGCTTAACTAGAAATGAAACAGTCCATGTTGGTTTTATAACAGACAGGATATTAATATCTACTCTATCACTGCTATCTCACTGAAGCCGAGATTTGAAAGGCATTATGTCCGGTGCACAAAGCATCCTCTCATAAAGATAAATTCAACCATTGGTGGACCCAAAGTACTCTTGAGAAGAATAAATGCATTTAACACATATTTCCTGTTCTTCGGAATCAATAATTCCAGAGGATGTCCATTTGGAGGTCCAAGCCCCCTTCATGCAACCTACAGACCTCCCCGTGGGACCAAGCCAAAACTCAGAGCTGCATGGAAAGCTCTCATGCCACAACCACCACGAGGGTCTGTACTGACTAAACAGCCAGACTTAAAAAGATTAAACTCCCTAATCTGAGAAATACCATAGAAGCAGAAGACTGGATATGTCCCAAATATAGTTTCAGAAAACAAATCTTGCAGCTCAGCAGTTTCACTTTTTATTAAGGGATGTTATGACAGCTTCACAGTGGATTTGTATTTAAATATAACTTTAGTCCCTTCCTGCATCCTTCCCAATACCCATCACTGTAACTTTAGCCTTTTCATAATTTAAATGGATAATCATCAGCTCCTGAATACTGTGTTAGTCCATTTTGACAGACAAAATTAATACCTCTTACGGTTACTGTTGGAAAGTACTAGAAGCCCCAGTTACCAGATGCTTTGACCTTCGCCCCAAGCCAGTTATTCATGCTGTCAGCTCACTTCCATGGGTCTCCATACCCAGCACCCTCGCTGGGAGCAGCCCAGAGAAGGGACAAGTGATGCCAGCAAAGATCTGCTGGGACAGCCAGGTGTGGGACTCAGCGAATGCCATTCTGCCCTGAACTGTGCTTTCAGAAACAAGGCTTCATGCTCCAGAGCACGAGAGGTTTTATCCTTTTAGAAATGCCATCTGCCATTTGAGGAACGTAGGTGTTTTTACAACCTCTATAGGGAAAAATATCCCAGTGACCCCCATGGGCTCAATTTAACCTCCTGTGAGAGAAGATTGTAGAGCTACTACTGAGAAGAAGAGAAAAAAGTTCTACATCTCTCAGAGCAGGGTTATCTGGGGGGGGGTGCTTCTTTATTTAGGGGGAGTTCTAGTTAATTTGCATATATGCACGCTTACCATCTTGGGACTTTTCACCTACAGTGAGCCCATAGATCAAATGAAGAAAAAAACCCACAACCCCAACAAAAATAATTTCTCCTCTTTCACAAGTCTCTGAGTCCCCAGTCACAAACCGCTTTTCTAGCCAATAAAAGAAAATAAGCACAGGAAGAGCAGTAATGTTTTGATACCGTTGTCATGGTGCAAAAGTATTATTCCATAGATGAACTTTCATTAAATTTGTCATCAAAATCATATTCAACAGGTAAAACCCAAGTACAGGCAGGGGAGGCATCAGACCCTGATGGCCAGCGGCTTTCAGAGGGGTTGATAAAACGCCAACAAGCTGGAACTGACTCCTGCATTATTTCCCAAGGCACAAATCAGGTTTTACCAATGTTAATTAAGATGCTTGGTGAATGTATTAAGAACCCTCTATTAACATCATCTGTTTAATAATGGATGATGACCATTTGTGAACGGTGTTGTACCCATATGTGAAAGCATTTTGCTAAAAAAAACACAGTGACAACGGATTACACGTTCCACTTTAACACATCATTTAAAAAGCTCACCAGAAGCAACAAAATCCATGAAAAAAGATGCAAAATGTTGCTTATTCATTTATTTATTCTCCTTAAAGTCTAGAAACTACTAAAAATTCTCTACATCCCAAAGGAATATTTTTAAAAGCTAAATTATCAGCTTTTATTTTGTTAAACAAGAAATACTTTGAGCATTTACCCAGCTGCAGTTAGAAAAAAGCTGTAACTACAAATTTTGTTTAATATCACCTACTTATTAAATCCATTAAATTGAAAAAATATTAGTTTCTTTTGTTGAAAAAGAAAATTACTAAAATTTATAGTGGCACTAAAAACTGACTGGAACACATAAGATCTTTCCCAACTGATATTCCTTTCTTCTTTCTTCCATTTTATTCTCTTTTTGTAAATGGCTGTATATATATCATTTCTAGAACATCGGGTTGAGATATTTTTATTACTATTCAACTGCTCAATGCTTTTACTTTTCCATGATTTACACTTGAAATGTAACAGCAAATATACGTAATGACAAAAAATGTTTGCTAAACCAGCCAACTTTAACTATTGCTGCTGAAGCCACATGAGTGGAAAGCAAATAGGGAATTTGTAATGCCAGTGGTTGGACAGTTTCAAAGGGTGCTCAGAAATAACCATTTTAGCACAACATGCTACTCTCCTTGGTTCCCTGCGTAGTCATGAGTCCTTCTAGAAAGCAAGCTGGAGCACACAGTGGGTGTAGTCACTGAACTTCCCATCCTATGGAGCAATCTCCCTCTTTCCACTGCTTGTATGATGGATCCGGTTAGCTTTTGTGAATATCCTTCTTTAGGTTCTGAAACAGCATTTGACCTTTAAGCTCTACGGGATTCACATCATGCACATTCAGAGCCGGAAATCTGCACTCCGGAGGAGAATAAGGGCCAGCTGATATCTATTTTCAAAATCTTGAAGAGTAAGAGGTTACTGCAATTTGGGAGCATATCAGCATTTTCACTTCGGTACAACACAGTAGAAAAGTCCAGGTTTTCACCCACAGTAATATACTTTAAGCAGAAATCCACAGTTAGAAATTAAGTGAGCTCTTAGTATAAATGCACAGCAGGTAGAATGGGAGAACACAAGCACTGAGAGGACACTGTCACAAGTAGAAATGCATCAAAGACCGATTCAGAGAAGGTTTTAATCCACAAAACACAAGTTTAAGTCAGCTTGTATGAAGTCAAAGTTAGCAGCTGTACTTTCACATTACGCATTACTGGCCTGAGACTCCTGCAAGGGATTGTCTTACATGACCATCGCATCCTTTCATGATTGCACATATGTTTAAATAAAGACAGTTGCGCCCAAAATACCACAATCTGCAGTACTTAATTGAAAGCAATCCTTTGGGAACTGCTACTCCTGAGCAAAGAAATAATCTTGAGCCCAAATGAGACACTGTTACCAGGGTCAACGAGCATCATTTGTCTCCAAGGTTTTCTTTCATTCGAAAGCCATCTCATCTCAGCACTCATACCTCTCCAGTTCCCCTTGTGGTCTCCTTCCCCTGACCTAATCCCTATATTTTTCCTCTCTTTCCAAGGTTGTACACCTCACAACATCCTCTACCAGGCACTTCTTTCTTCTTCAGTTCTTCCCCCAGCTGCTTTCTCCCCCAACACATCTATGTTGCCTAACCAGTTTGCTTCTCTATACCCCTCTGCCCCATCTCCTCCCCTGCCAAGCTGCCCTCTTAACGTTTGCTCTCCAGCCTTCCTCTGCAATATGACATTTTGCCTTTAAGTTTCAGCTCATACAGTTTTCAGCAACTTAAGTTAGGAAGGTGGCAAATATGTAAACAAGCAGCTATTAGATGTAAATGCCTACAGAAGGCTTCATCCAAGGAACATTCACATTTGAGAAAATAACCCTTTTTTCATTGCCCCAATAAATACTGCCTGCAACTTCCCAACTGCTTTCCGTCTTTCAGACTCATCCTTCATGAAAAGATAGCTACAACACACCCCTGGGTAGGCCAGAAAAATTCAGTTTCAAATTAATTTATCAGGGATATTTCTTGAGAGAAAATGTAGCTGCTAACTAGAAAACCTTATCTGATAACTTGGGAGCTAAAAGGTCACGTGAGACCTGGAAGTATCTTGATTGAAGAATAGCTGTTATCTTTTCTTATGCATTATGGTAATTTTTTTCACTCAAAAAAAAAAAAAACCTCTTAAGAAGATTTTACTGGGTATCATATCATTTAAAGTTTGTCCTTCAGTGTCTCATAAATGCTGGCAATGTAATTATGAAACTGTAAACAAATGTGTTGCAGAGTTATACTATTTATTGAAACACAGAAACATGGAAGATATAAATGTGTATATGCACTATTATGATTAGATATTAAGCCGTTTTTCAGCTACAATTCTGACGTATACGCAAAAAGTTTCACTTACCAAGATTTATCTTGAGTATTGAATTATTAAACAAACAACCTAAATTGGATATTGAATACCAATCATTATCACAATGTGAAAAAAAAAAACTTGCTCCCTTGAGAACAGACAATTTAATCAGCCCACAGGAAATAAATACTGAAAAATTTAAATTTAGTGCTCAGTGAGTACTATTTTAACCTCTCTGGTTCAGCAAGATTTAAGATTTGTCCCAGAAGAGTTATCTCTTTTCAAATTAACTTTACTTTCTCCATCCTTTCTTCCACTTACTTGTGCAATTAAAAACAAATAAAACAAAATCCTATATCACAATTGCATTTCAAGCGCAGTAGGTCAAACAACAATCCTTCCACCACTACCTGAAAACTAACATTCACATTAAAGCGCCAAGTTCTTTTACGTATGACCATTTGTCTTATTTTTAGCCTGTATTTTCATGAAGGAATACTGATGGCAACATCTAGCTTCTATCCACAGAACTAGACAGTGGAGACCTGAATTATCGACTGACCTGGAGGCTTTACAACATAAATTCAGCTGCCACTATCCTGCCACCTACTCTCCAGGAATTCCTTAGGATGAAGTTGGGCTCTGACTGTGTGTGGTTAACATCATAAGTGATGGTTAAACCAGAAATTTAACACCATAATACGCCATCTGGAAAACAGAGACTGAGCAATCATCTTTGAAAAATAATTCTAACAGTTCTTAAATATGAAGGTAAAGAAAATACTGAGCACTTAATAGTGCAGAAAATGGCACACTCAGTTTAGATCCACGTAGAAATACGGTACCATCAGCCTCTCCAGTCCACCTCCAAACGCCACAGCAGATCTGGTTTATGGATGTCAGCAGAGCTTGGGTATTTAAGAGCCCAGAATCTCTTCTAAAGGAAAACATGAGCAGCTCTTACTAAGCAGAGTTTATGGATAATGATTATGAGAGAGGCAGTCTGTCTTGAAAGGAAAATCCTCAGGGGTCCTAGTTCAAATCCACCAAAGTAGTTTTGAGTGGGTCGACATATACCAGCTATTTTTTCTACAGTGGGTACAACAAACTTATTTTACCCTTAACTAAATCATCCAGAAATAAAATTGTTCAGATAATTCTCACAAAACACAATGCTTTCAAAACGCCACTTATGAGAAAAATAAGGAAAAAAAAATTATACAGAACAGCAACAGTTTAGAGAACCATGGAAAAGCTCGGTATTTCACATGTGCCACGGCCCTCTGCACAGCACGCTAACTCCTGCTGTCCACGGCACTATCAGCTCTCACCCATTAACCACAACGTGATGGAGAATACAGAAGTCGTGTTTACATGGCATTTGGCATGTTTGTTCCACACAGGATTTTGCAGTCCCAACTACCAGAGTTTAGTCCTTCCTCAGCACTCCTCTCTAATGGGAACCTGTTCTGTCAATATGGTTTGTCTGCTGCCCATCAGGGAGCAGGACATGGAAAAACTGACCAGAGCATCTCAAAAACTAAAAAGACAAATTACTGGCAAAGTCAATTCCTTGTCCTCTTCTCTCCTTCTTGATTTTATTAATTTTACATAGCAATCTCAAGCACCTTTGCCTTTGTTCAGCGCCATGAAGAGCCATAATGAGGAATAAGCCTCAGTGTAAGCAAAAGGTGCTTCCAGCCTTCAACTCCTCCTCCNAGTAACTAAACATAGTACTTCCTAAATAAAACCACAAGCAATACAAAGCGTTAGCTAGATGAATTCCTGGATGATATCTTGACTTTAAAGGCTATGAATTTCAAAAGCACTACCTCAGAAAGTATTAACCACCATTTCTCTGAATATTAGCACACTGCTTCATCCTTGCTGTCAACAAAAAACCTGCTTGTTTACTGCACCAGGCTAAGGAAGAGATGCTCAGGTGCAGAACTGGCTAGGCCCACTTTTTCAGAAATATTTTTTTTTTAATTTAAATGGGGGATTTAGATGCAAATACAACTAAGACCTTTTAGTCTTGTTTCTTTGGGTTGCTAAAACAAATAAGGATCCTATTGCAAGCCAGGCAATTCAAAATGAATATAATTTCTAAGAACTGGTAAGCATCTTTATCTGAGCAGCCACAGTAGTCTTCCTAGGAAACTGCCTGCTGCATACATTTTGTTCGGGTTTATTTTGTTTTGGTTTTAATTTGTGTCTTTTCTTTCTCCTTTGACATGGAGAGACAAAGCTTCTTGCTGCAAGGCAGGTAGTCCTCCCTTCATCCACATCTGGAATTCCAGATGCAACGAAGGATATATTCCAGAAGTTATGTCCATAACACTAATCGAAAGCTAGCTATCTAAAAGTATTTACAATGTTATTTAGGAAGTATTCTGTTCTTATTAACATAATGTACATACTTAAAACTAGACAGT